>PVIH01005124.1:0-128785 GCA_004025045.1 Sigmodon hispidus | reverse complement strand
AACCACCCCAGAACACAGCCCACTGACCCCCAACCACCCCAGAACACAGCCCACTGACCCCCAACCACCCCAGAACACAGCCCACTGACCCCCAACCACCCCAGAACACAGCCCACTGACCCCCAACCACCCCAGAACAGGGCCCACTGACCTTCTATCATCCCAGAACAGAGCCCACTGACCCCAGAAACTCTCAAGGACGATTTGCCCATCACACAGACACCAATGAACATAAAATAAAAATAAATTTCTAAAAATGGATTTTAAAAATTAGTTATTTACCAATTTGTGTGATTCTTAGTGTTTTACATGAGCTTCTTCTCTTCAGTACAACTACAAGTGCTCAGAAATCATGGGAAGATAATGCATGGTCCTATGTGCCTTGTCTGATGAAATGCCTCTGTGTGATCCATTATGACTCTTCCTCTTCCTGTGAGAGTCTGTAGTGGGAAAGCTGTTCTAGCTTCATGGATGGCATTCCTGTCCCAGGGATGCTGTCTCTCCTGAGGGGTATATTCCATCCTTGTGGCTCATAGCATCCAGGACCACACATCAACAAATGTGTTCATGCACTTTTTGATTTATTCTTTCAGCTTAAATTTATTAAATACCTACTCTGTGGGGCAGTCTGGATTGTCAAGACTAGAACTGGTAAGGTCCCCATTGACCATTTTGGCAAAAATGAAGCAAAGTGGGGTTGCAGTGACGGCTCAGAGGTTGGGGCATTGTCTGCTCTTGCAGGGAAGCTGGGTTCAGTTCCCAGAACCTACATGGTGGTTATAACCCATCAGGAATCTCATACCCTTTCTGGTCTTTCTGGGCTCCTGCAGCACATGATGAACATAAGTGCAGTCAAGTGCTCATGCACATGAAATAAAACCAATACAATTTGGGATTGGAAAGATGTGTTGGAAGTTAAGAGCACTGGCCTTCTCTAGAATGCTGTAATTACAGGTGTGTGCCACATCTGGCTCTAGCATGCATGCAGGGGCCACTGCATGTGCTTATTTTTTAAAAAAATCAATGAATATTGTCCCAACAGGAACGAGAAATGTAGCTCTCAATGCAGTGGACTCCCCTCAATGCAGTGCTGCCTGGCCTGCGCCTGCGTCATCACTGTCCAGCCATGTGAACCTCACAGAATTCATCAGTCCTTTATGAGCACTTGTTTGGAGGTTCTAGTAGGGGGGCGCAGCTACTCGCATACCCTTGACCTAAGACCGGTCCTCCTCTGTTCAGGGAAGTGCAGGTTCGGGAGGGACACACATGGAGCGGTGAGGGAGGAATGGGACACCCGCCTAGCCAGCCAGATCAACCAAATCAATCCTGGTGATCAATGGGGTGGCAGCCAGATCGCCCTCACATCCCATCAGTCCTTTATAAGGGGAGAAAAGAAAAGCAGAGAATTCATGGGGAAATATTTTTTATCACTATTATTATGAATAAAGAAGTCACATTTTTTATCCTTGTATATCTTTATTCAAGGTCCCTTCTCCCTCCCACCACATCAGGTCATTCTCTCTTCTCCACATCTCCCCATCCCCGCCATGGGCAGGCAATACCAAGGTCCCACGGTCCCAATATTGCTTAGTTCAGCCTCCACTTCTGGCAGATCCAGGGCTGGAGAGATGGCTCAGCGGTTTAGGAGCACTGGCTGTTCTCTTGGGGAAATATTTGGGATGAGATGAATAGACAACGTGGATCTCTTCTGCAGTGGTTCTCAGCCTTCCTGATGCTGCAACCCTTTAATACGGTTCCTCATCATGTGGTGACCCCCAGCCATGAAATTATTTACTGCTAGTTCATAACTGTGATTCTGTTAGTTATGAGTCATAATATAAATATCTGATATGCCACCCCCAATGGAGTTTGTATCCATAAGTTGAGAAACACTGATTTACTGCCCTTTGACTGACTTAAGAAGAAAAAAAAGTTTATAGCTTCTTAGAGGATATGGTCATGAAAAAAATATGTTATTGGAAGGAAAAGGTAAATTCTGACCATAGAAAGTCCAAGGTCAGCCTCAGCTACATAATGAGACCCTGCCTCAAACATGCAAACAAGAAACCAACTCAACTAACCAAAAAGAAAAGAAAAAAAGAAAGAAAAAAAAATTCTGGCTCTTTAATAAACAACCAAAAGAAAACAAACTTATTCTTTTAAGATGTACTTCGAGTCTTTAAATGTTCATTTTGGGTTCTGTTATGCTACACAAAAAAATAAATAAATAGAAGGGTCATCGAGATGGGAGCATGACAGTATGCAAGCAGATACATGCTGGCTACATCCTGATCAGAAGGCAACAAGATGATCCATCTGGTAAAGGTGCCTGATCCCTGGAACTCGTGGAGGAAGGAGAAAAATGACTCCTGATATCTGTCCTTTCACCTTTTGTACTCACTCTCTCTCTCTCTCTCTCTCTCTCACACACACACACACACACACACACACACTCACACACACTCACACACACATACACAGGCACACAGTACACACACACACCTCACACACACACACACACACACTCACACACACTCACACACACATACACAGGCACACAGTACACACACACACCTCACACACACACAAGTAGACACACACACAAGCACACACACACATGTACACACATGCACACACACAGGCACACAGTACACACACAAATAAATGTAATTAAAAATTTTGAAAAAGCAGGTCAGCTAGGACTGCTCCCAGATCTGAGCAACAGGGCACAAAACATGCCCCATAAACCCATCACAACTCCGGCTGCAGGCAAACAGGCAGGACCCCTATGTGCAAGCCTGACTATCAACACTGCTTATCAGACCTTCTACCCCATAATCCTCAATCCATTTCCCAAAGCCACCCATCTGCCCAACCTCAACTGCTCCCAGAGACACAGACTCCACTGCCTCTGATTTCTCCAAGAGCTCCAATTGCACTAAGAGCACCTAGTAGAGCAAAACAGCTCCTGAAACACAGACAACACCTGCATGCTCAGAGGAAGAGATGGGTAGAGGCCAGTGCCAAAATTCATTCAACAATTTAAAGAACAACATGGCACCACTAGAATCTAGTGATTCTACAGCAGCAAGACCTGAACATTCCAATATAGAGAAAAATGACCTTAACGATATCTTAGATAATAGAAGCCTTTAAAGAGAAAATTAAAGAAGAAATGAAAAACTCCCTTAAGGAAATGGAGGGAAAAAATGAGCAAAAAAATCAAAAGAAAATAATAAACCTCTTAAAGAAAGACCAGAGAACCAAGAAAAAGCAATCAAGCAGGTGATGGAAAGAGTGCAAGACTTAAAAACTGAAATAGGAGCAATAAAGAAGATACTCAAACCATACGAGGATGCGACAAAGAGAAACCATCTTGCACCTGTCAGAGTGGATAAGATCAAAAGCACTGATGACAGCCTAGGCTGGAGGGAATGTGGAGCAAGGAAAACACTCCTCCATTGCTGATGGGAATGTAAACTTGTACAGCCACTCTGAAATGCAGTATGACTGTTCCTCAGAAAGCTGGGAATCAATCTACCCAATGATCCAGCAATACCACTATTGGGCATATACCCAAAAGATGCATATTCTTACCCCAAGGGCATTAGCTCAGCTATGTTCATAGCAGCATTATTCATAAATAGCCAGAACCTGGAAACAACCTAGATGCCCCCTCAACTGAAGAATGAACTAAGAAATTGTGGGACATTTACACAATGGAGAACTACTCAAAAAATAAAAATAAAAATAAAAAAAAGACATCCTGAAATTTGCAGGCAAATGGATGTGTCTGGAGATACTTATTGTTATGCCCTGGTCACCAGACCCCTGAGGAGACCACTGTTATGACCGTGTATAAGAATTTCCACCAGGGAGGCTGGACTCGTTGTTATGAGTGGGGATTTTATTGCTACCTACAGAGAATGAGAACCTGGGTCGATCACCTAGCTCTGCACAGCAGAAGGGGGTAAGAAAAACCTACATAATCAAGATACGACACACCTTGATGTTCCAGGATTGGGCAAAGGGGTAAGGTGCAGCAGCCATTGGAATTTTCCAACCTTTGAATCCATTGGCTGCTGCGGAAGTTCACTCACAGACCTGGGCCCTGCCCCCAAAATGAATCCAGGTCCTTACAACCACCAGAGATTCAAACTCTCTGAAATGCAAAAGCAAGGTTTATTGAAAAGCAGTACAAACAGGGACCTAGTCAATCGTACTGTAGGAGGAGGAGGTACCCACCCCCCTGCAAGCTCAGTTTTTAAGGGCAAAATCTATGAAGTTACACATCAATTAGGGATCTCACACAGTATGGGTACAATTCTGATTAGCTCGTTTGTTAGGGACTTTCCAGAATTCTTCTGTTATCTTAGTTTTCAGTTTGCCCAGTTGTTTGTCAAACCTTTTTTAAATGGACTATCTCCTGTTTTGGAACATTCTCTGGTTAATCAGTTGCTATCAGAGGACCCTAGGTTATCTCCTGTGGCTTTATACTTTTGTCTAGTTCTGAGAAATCAAAACTCAGGCCTGTTTCAAGTGGGGGGTAGGTGCTTGCTTAAAATGGAGGCACTTCCCTGGTTCTTCACTTGTCATCCCGAATGAGGTAATACAGACCCAGAAAGATAGACATTGCATGTACTCACTCATAAGTGGATTTTAGACGTAAAGCAAAGGATGACCAGGCTATAACCCATAACTCCTGAGCAGCTAGGCAACAGGAGGAACTTAAGAGAGACATACATGGATCCCCTGGGAATGGGAAATAGGGAAGATCTCCTGAGTAAATTGGGATTATACAGGGGAGGGAGCAAGGGGAGGAGGGATGGAATTATCAGAGAATGGGATGCTTGAGTCAGGGGAGCAATGAGAGGGAGAATACAGAAATAGCTGTCTTGATAGAAGGAGCCATTGTGGGGTTAGAGAGAAACCTGGTGCTAGGGAAGCACCCAAGAACTCACAGGATGACCCCGGCTAGGACTCTAAGCAATAGTGGAGAGAGAGCCTAAACTGTCCTTCCCCTATAATCAAATGAAGGACCACCCTAATTGTCATTATAGAATCTTATCCAGTAAACGATGGAGGCAGATGCACAGAATGATAGCTGAGCACTAGGGTAAGCTCCCAGTCCAGCTGAAGAGAAGGAGGAGAGATTATATGAGCAAAGGGATCAGGATCAGAAGAAGGAGACCCACAGAGATGGCTCATCTGAGCTATTGGGAGCTCACTGACTCTGGAATGACAGCTGGACATTAACTAAACCCTCCAAATGTAGATGAAGTTGAATGGCATGGGCAGTTTGTGGAGCCTCTTGCAATCAGACCAGAGTTTATTCTTGCTATATGAGTTGGCTTCTTAGAGCCCATTTCCTACAGAGAAACACCTTACTCAGCCTTGATATTGGAGGAAGGGCCTCAGACTTACCGCAACTGAATATGCCAGACCAAAATGAGCCACCTTGGAGGTCCTTCCCTCCCTGGGGAATGGATTGGGGCATGGGGTGGAGAAAGGTTGAGAAAGGACTGGGAGGAGGGGGGAGGGGGAGCAGTAGTGCGTATAAGAGAAAACTTTTTTTTTTAAAAAAAAAGGAAGAAAGGAAGAAAGGAAGGAAGGAAGGAAAAAAGATTTGGGTGAGGCTCAGTTGCCCCAAGGCAGGGAGCAGCCCAGTGACTTCTTTACTAAGAATTTAAAGAAGCTTTTATGAATGTTTTCTTGCTGTCTGCCTGGTATCAGAAGGATTTGTAATTATGTGATAGTCAGGTACTAACACTGACAAAGGAGAAGCAAGCAGACGGAAAGAAGCTCACTGGAATCAGCCAATGTGGCCATCTGTATTATTAGGCTGTCTGGAGCCAGTTTAAGGAGTACTCTTATAAAGTCCAGACTCCGAAGAGAGACCACTAGGGACTGAGACTTGGATGCAAGAGCAAGGTTTATTTCACAGCGAGACTCCAGCCAGGCAGGGAACTCCCCTCACTCAGTACGAGTGCAGGAGGAGAGTTCCAGTTATTCATATTACAAGAGTATTTATAGGCAAGATTTGCTAGGGGTGAACTATGGATTCGGATCATTAGGGAACAGGGGCTTTTAAGGAATTTATTCTTAGCAGATTTGTTTGTCAAAACCTTTTATCGGCTGCCCCTTGGGTGGTGACATTCACTTGTGCTATTTTGTTGTTAGTTCCCACTAAATGGTCTACTCTGGGGTGGTAACATTCTTGAGTGGGCCATTTTGGTTGTAAATGAAATGGCCTCTTCTGATATTCTTGGGACATTCTATTGTAAATCAAATTGTCATCAGGTTAATCAAGTGCCATAGAGGTCCCTACTATGAACTTTCTGCTTGATTTGCGCTAGTTTCCCAAAACCTGAAACTTAACTCAGTCAATGTAGCCTGTTTTAATTTATTTATTTTTTTGTCTCTTCACCCTGAACCGTGACAAATCTGTGAAATAAAAATTTTAAAGACCCTCTAGAAGGCAGGGCACACTGTTAGACCTATCACTTAGCAGGCAAAGGCAGACAGATAGATTTCTGCTAGTTCCAGATCAGCCCAGGCTACAAAGTGAAATTTTGTCTCAAAAAAAACCAAAAAACAAAAAAAAAAAAAAAAAAACAAACAAACAAAAAAAACCTTCAAGATTTGAGAAATGCCTCAATAGCTAACTAAGAGCAAATACTGCCCCCAATTTATACTGCCCCCAATTTCAGCCCTAGGGGATCTGGTGTCTTGGCCTTCATGGGCACCAGCATGCAGGCAAAGCACTCATACACATAAAATGAAAATAAATATAATAAAAATAAATAAAATCTTTGAGAGAGGAAAAAAAGTCTGCTAACATTTTTTCTTCCACAAAAGCCTGCTAATTTCCCATGTAAAACATTAAGAAAAACATTAAAAGCACAATAGAGAATGTGGCCTCAATCTAAGTTCTCTGAATTGCAGTGAATTTCACTGTGGTTTCACAAGGCTTTGACATTTTTAAGCCACCCAAGGAAGGAATCTGGTTTCAGCGAGGTCAAGGACCACAGTCAAATCCTGAAGCTAGGCAACCTGCCTGTGCCTTAGTCACGTGGCTACAATGACGCCTGGCTTCACTCTCAGCCTGTGGGTCCTTCCACTTCTCTCTGATGCACACAACGTAAGTTCTGGAGAAGTTCGTGAACTTGCCCCTTTTCTCTGATTTCGGCTTTAGAGAAATCCCTCCAGGGGAGAAAACTAAAGCAGCACATTTGATACTCCCGTGGTGTTCACACCCTCTCACTCTTTGATTCAAATTTATCCCTTGAATTCCATCCCTTTCAGACACTCCAGAATTAATCCTACCAAATTCAGTTCACGCCAAAACCCTGATGCTGAATAATGGCCTCTCATTTGCTTACTAAAAAAATATCATTTGTCCCCTAAGACAAACCAGGCAGTGTGCCAGGCCTTGGGACTGTAGCAATGACCCCACAGAAGTGGCCCTAAGACCTTTAATCTAGTGATAATAGCAGTGAGGGAGCCCAGATAAGCAGGCACGTAGGATTCAGGCTGAAAATCAATTACCAATTGTAACTGATCAGGGTTGACCTTGGTCAAGTGTAGGCAGTTACATTTTATTTAAAAGTTGTATTCCATATTACTTTACATAGAATGGTTATTTTTCTTTGGATGTTATGTATAAATAAATATTCCATGGAATACTGTAATATTCCATAAAAAGTTACTTTTTATTGACTACAAAAGTGCAAACGTTTCGCTCCAGGTTAGTTAACCATGCAGTTAATATACTCTAGTTTCCTTGGTGGCTGCATAGTACAATTGCCATAAAAAAAAGTGGCGATGAAGAGAAATCTCCGTAGGCTGGTAGCACTCATAACTTTCCAGAGGCCAAGCGAATGGAAGAGTTGCTCTGGAGAGGAACTAGCGTTTGTTACCAACAGTTGGGTACAGCTTCCTTTGACCTGTGGGCGGATGGCTTTTCACACTGCTCCTCACATTGAGGGTCTGTCCTAGGCTTGGACAACTTGGAAGATAATCTTTCCAAGACCCAGAGCTCAGAAGACACATCAGACTGATAAAGTCTCTCTCCCGTTGTCCTTGTGAATATCCAATTCTGCTCATCCCAATTTTCTTCTTCCTGTCTCTCTCAGTGGCACTGCCATGAACTGACCTCTTCTCTCAAGGAGAGTCTGGCAGGGTATTGGAGACTTGAGCCACACCCACTGCTCAGGGTTTGGGCTGTCAGGGTTGCAAGGAGAGGCAGGTTTACCCGGCCCTCGGGGTCAAGAGGTAGTCAAAAACCACTGAGGGAAAATCCTGCACAAAACCTCAGGTCCTTGGCTCCAGAACAGCAATCATCACATGGCGAGGAAGGATCTGAACTGAAGAAGGAATAGGTGGGAGAAATGAAGGAGGCGGCAGCTGCAGTGTTTCCTTAGAAACGTTGTGATTAAGCCCCCATTGACCTCAACCAGAGGCAACGGAAAGCTCCTGATTCTGTAATGATGGCCAAAGGCCTGCCTATACACGACGCGAGTTTTACCCTTGTTGATTCTTGACAGTTTTTCTTTTTAAAGTGCATAATCCCCAGGAGGAGGCAGAATTTAGAGCATGTGCCAAACTGAATTCCCAGTTTGCACCTCGTTAAACAGATAACAATGAGCTTGAGGCTGCCCTTGAAGCCACGCCTGCGTCTTAGGCAAACTAGCTGTCAGGTTTCACCTCTAACATGTATGGACTTCTGTACTTGTCTAGCAAATGTCTACTGGCATATCTAGTTTTCTCTTTTCTACCACAAACACCGTTCAAAGCTACCCTGTGGCTCATTCAGAGTCTTCCCATGAGCTTGCCCGATCCCTATACTGCCCCCATTGCCAGTTGTTGGAATTGCTGCTCATGTGCCTGGCCAACACTAGCTTAGGATCTCATTTCTTGAAAAGATAAATAAATTTGTAAGACTTTTCTAAGTCTCGTTGGAACAGGAACTTGTGAATTCTTTAATTAGGTCTGGCCTCTAGACACTGAGGTGAACTCCAGATGGATGTTTAAGGATAGCTTGGCCTGAAATGGACTCAAACCTGTGTGGACAGCAAAGCTTTGTTCAGAGCCAAGAAGCTTCATTTCACAAAGTGTCTCCAAAGCAATCGTCTGTTGTTGAAATTTCTTTCTTAGATTAGACAAAGCTTTTCTATGTAGCCCCAACTGTTCTGGAACTTGCTATATAGACCAGGCTAGACTTGAACTCACAGAGCTTCTGTCTCTTGAGTGCTGGATTAAAGATGTTCACCGCCATGACTTGGTTAGCTGGTAGAGATTTTAATGCAAAACCTTAAGAGTTTCAGCCATGAATTGAACTCAATTGCTCTTGAATAAAGTTTACTAAGAGAGAACCACACACGGAAACAATTCCCCTGGACTCTTGAGTCTAGTGTGTGTGTGTGTGTGTGTGTGTGTGTGTGTGTGTGTGTGTGTGTGTCTTTGGGGAGTCAGTTCTTTCCTCTCACGTGAGGTTATAGGCATTGAATTCAGGTCACCAGGTTTGGCCAGTGTCTTAGTTAGGGTTTTATTACTGAGAAGAGACACCATGACCTCGGCAACTCTTACAAGAAAAACATTTAACTGGGGCTGGCTTACAGGTCAGAGGTTAGTCCATTTTCATTGTGGTGGGAAGCATGGGCACGGGCAGACATGGTGCTGCTGGAGAGCTATTGATTTGTAGGCAGCAGGAAGTGAACTGGCTTGAGCTTCTGATATTTCAACACCTGAATGACACATTTTCTCCTAGAAAGCTACATCTACTTCTACAAGGCCACACTTCCTAATAGTGCCACTCCCTGTGGACCAAGTATTTAAAGGCATCAGTCTATGGTGTCTATGGGTACCATTGCTATTCAAACCACCACACCCAACAAGTGGTTTTTCCTGCTGAGCCTCTCTCCAGACCATGAACTTCTCTTGAACTTCAGTGCCAATGTGTCAGGGGAGGCGGGGCAATCACCTTCATATTTAGAGGACTCTAGGGCTAACCCTGCAGTGTCTAGCCAGCGCATCATTTCGCTCCTTGTCCTTACCTGTCTGGTTCTCTGCTTTTTCTCCAGTTTAAAATTCAGCAGCTGTATGCCAGAAGCTACACACACAGAAAAGATCTTGTGCTCAGGAAAGAGCTTAGTTTAGCTATAAAAGAGCTTACCCTGAGGGCAGGCTGGCCTCACAGGACAATGTTGAGAACTTTCTGGAATCTTCTGTCTCCTCAGGTTCTGTGTCTTCTTACTCAACTCTGTGTTTGTGGTCTTCTCGCATCCTTTCTTAAAAACTTCCAGTTTTCTAGACTCACTTTTAGAACAAGAGGGGCTCTGAGAAATTAAGTTCTTGCACTACTACCTCCCAAAAGGGAAACTGAGGCTTGGAGGTGTGAAATGACTTGTGCTACCAGTGGGGACCCAGTCTTAGGGTTCCTGGCCTCAAACACTTTGGATATGTCTGCCTGTCTAAGACATTAGGAAAGAGAAGGGGTCTGCTTATACACCGCATGTGTACACAGACATACAGCACTGGCCTGCCAGGCATGCACTCTGAACTCAGCTCCAAATATGAGGGAGAAACATTAGAAGAAAAATTCTAGCCATTATGTTTCTGTAGTTGTTGTCTTATATGTATTCATTTATCGTGTGTGCCAGAGCCCACGCTTTTGTGTATGTGGGATGGGTGGGTGGGGTATGGGGGGATAGGGGGTGAGGAGGGGGAATGTGTGTGTCATGTGGAAGTCCCAAAACAACTTTCTGGAGTCAGTTCTCCCCACGATTCTGTGTATGGAGCTTGGATCATTGACCTGTCTTGGTAGCAAGAGCCCTTACCATCTATGCCATCTTCTTAGCCCTATTTCAATGTTTGCGATAAACAAAACATCAGGAAACTGGCTTGCCTCTCAAATTTAATAATCTGAATTTAGTCTCCAGAGCCCACATGGAGGGCAAGAACATTGTGTTCTCACAACACACATTCCACACACACAATAGCGAATAAACTACAATCTCACAACAAAGCAGGCTTCCCCTTCTGCTGGATGATTCAAGGCCCTCTGCTGGTCTCACCTATTCTTCTAAACTGGAGCATGCTCCAGGGGTTGGAAAGGCTCCCTGCGCTGAGGGGACTCTTTCTGAGGCTCTGTGCAAGGGAGGCATCACCTCTCCTCAGCCTCCACTATTCCATTTGTTTCCTGACCGCATGGGGCAGGAAATAACTAACAGATCATGTAATCGCTCGTGTCTCTCGGCCTGTTTCTTCCTGTAAGAATTTGCTTGTCCCTGGTGTAACCACAGAAACCAGGAGAGTAAGAAGGGAACATGGGGCGGACGTAGAGAAAAATCGCAGGAAACAGGTGATGTGTAGTGAGAAATGGGATAAAGGGGGGGAGGGGGCTTTAAATGAGGAGGCTAGGGGGGCCAATACAGAGGGAGGAGGAGGAAGGAGAGGGAGGAAGAGGAGGAAAAGCAATATTAAGGGTGTTTGAAAAAGCCATAAGAAATCTTTATTTTTTATTTGCCTAAAATTGCATATATACCTATATGTGTATATAGATAAACATAGCTTAAATAAGGTTACACCACTTGGGCTGACCATGCTCCCCCCAAGAGCCATGGACTTTCTAACAAAGCTCTACTACCAAGCGTGGAAACACTTCTTTTGAGTAGATAGTCGGAGGTGTCCAAGAGGCTCCTTAAGCAATTTAAGCTATTGCCTTCACCCTTGGATGTCTCCCAGAGGTTGGAGACAGGTCTTTATTTCTGAAGACACCATGAACTTTGTACACAGGACTTGGAAGACCCAAGCTAGGACTGATCTGGAA
Organism: Sigmodon hispidus; assembly: GCA_004025045.1. Taxonomy (NCBI): domain Eukaryota; kingdom Metazoa; phylum Chordata; class Mammalia; order Rodentia; family Cricetidae; genus Sigmodon; species Sigmodon hispidus. Next base: position 116,955 of record PVIH01005124.1, on the reverse strand, counting down.
GCCTCCTTCCTGAGTCCTAGCTATCACAATGCTAGAAAATGTTATGCAAGCTTCCCAGGGAGAAAAATGACCAATGGTTCTACCTGAGCTGTAGATGATGAACCACAACAATGACCACCATGGCAAGATATCCCTAAGGGTACCACAGTGGCACTTATATCTTAGTGGTAACCAACAGCTGTGCAATTGGAGATAGGCCCACTCAATAGAAGAGAATTCATGCCTAATTCTAGAAACCCAGTCAACTACCAGAAACTTGTGACATCTTGGTCTTAGAGGAGAACATATTACTTCTATTTTACTAAATTAGTACAATATATAACTTCATTATAAATATTTATCCCAATACCTATAGATAAGTGTAGCCCTACTCCTTATTTAAAGAAACTTCTCTTTGCACAGGAGACCATTACAGAGCTCCACAATTGGTCAAAATGCAGATCATGGATGCCCAGACTCAATGCATACATCTACAATGCAATTTCTGTACCTTAGGTTCAGGGCACATCACCAAAAAAGGGACAGAAAGCTTGTAAAATCCAGAGGACCAGGAATTCTGCTATGAGATTATGTCTTCTAGAAATGATGAATCTTCACCTATGATAATCTTAACAATATGGCTGTCTAAATAAGACTTGAACAAGACAACACAGATAGATATGCTAACTGTGAAGGGGAACCATAATGAGGGCCATAAGCAAAGAACTACCACAGGCCACTAAGGAAAGTTGGCAATGGGACAACTCCTCTCTAGGGACAAGCTCTCTAATTGATTATCCAATGTCATTTGGTCATCCCTGAAATCATATACATACAAGTAAGACTAAATGGAGCAAGCAAGCTCTGTGTGTGTATGTGCCGGGAGCCTGTATTTGGCTTTTAGTATAGCTATGTTAGCTTAGCCATTTTCAGTTTATGAGTTAGCCCTGTTTTAGGCCTCTATTCCCTGTGTTATAGTTAGCCATTTTACCAGCAATTACATGACTCATCCTAGGTTGCTTTATCTTCCTGATAGAAAGGAATATCTATGCAAATTATCTGCAGCTAAGAGTTTCCATGATTAGATTGCATACCAACCCTTCCCCATGACTCTGCCCTGCCGACCTCCTACACTATATAAACCCCCTGAGAAAAACAAAAATCACCCAGCTTGAACGGAATACTGTCTTGCTGTACTGTTCTTTGTGTCTCTTGCCCCGCTCATTTCTCCTCTTTGGTTGCGGGTCCCCATTTTTTCGTCCCTCTGGTTGGGACATGTGTGTGTGTATAACAACAGTGTCTAAAGAAAAATGGGCCATGCATTTGAGAGGAAGCAGGGATGGACATAGGATATGGAGAGGGGTGGAGGGAAGAAGAAAATGATATGTTTATATTTTAATTTTTAAAAATGTAAAAAATGTTTGTCGGGGCTGGAGAGATGGCTCAGCGGTTAAGAGCGCCATCTGCTCTTCCAGAGGACCCAGGTTCGATTCCCAGCATCCACATGGCAGCTAACAACTGTCTGTAGTTCCAGTTCCAAGCAAACACCAAGGCAAATAAATAAATAAATAAATAAATAAATAAATAAATAAATAAATAAAGTTTAAAAAAAAATGTTTGTCTTGTTCATCATGTATATCCCTGGCAGCTTAGCATGTGATGGATGTTTAATAACTATTTGCTGAATTGACAATAACAACAAAAAGTAAAACTGTACCCTTATGAACTGTTGTTCAAAGAGCAGTGGGCTGTGTCATTACAACAGAATTGTCTACCAGGAGTAAAGTCCTCAAGATCCTTGTGGACATCCTTAGGATATTAGATGTCATCCTTAGGCTCTTTCCTACACCAGCCTGGATCTCTCAATGAGAGGAAGCCCAAGCAGCCATGGGAACTCTGAAGTCCAATAATGGAATGTTGCAGTGGCTTGTGCTGCTTGAGGTCCTTGAGTCAGGCTCAGGCCTGTGGATTGAAAAAGACACAGACACTCGGGTCATTCTTTCAAAGAGAATGTCCTTTATTGAAGGTCAGTCTCAGTTTTATATACCAGGTGTTTTCAAATTTCCCCAGGTGGCTGGAAAATTGCTGACGAGGTAAACAACTGAAACTTCCTCATCTAACCTCCCCAGGCAGAAAGGCAGGAACATACCAGACAGAGCATGGAACTAGCAACCCACAGGCTGTGTCCAGCAAAGCTCAGAGTGCAGGTGAAGGCCAGAGCAGGGACCTACAGAATGTGCCAGGGATATTAAAACAAGAAAGTCACAACCCTTATGTTCTAACAGGGAAGGTGTAGGCTGCTTTGTTGTTGTAAATTATCTGGCTGTAGGCCTTTTACTAGCCCATGAAGCAGTCTCCCTGGTTGCTCTGTAGTATAAGATGTTTTGACTCTTTCACCTTTGGAAGTTAGGACCTTTGGACCCCACTAAGGTGGCCTGAGTCTATTTATAAAAGCTACCCACCTCTTATGAGTTCCCAGCTGTGTGCCAGGAGCCTCCCAGAGTTCCAAGTGCACATCCCAGTCCTGGCTTTGTTTGCAGGTGCTGAGGATGAGATCAATCCTCATGTCGTAAAGCGAGCATTCCCCTCCCTCTCTTCTGGTGATGGTTTGGTTTTCCGTTCTGATTATATTAGTCAGTTTTGCACTGAAGAAACTAAGACTCAGGACAGTTCCATAGCTTGTATAAAACCACACAGACAAGCCACAAATAAAGTCTAGGTATGTGTGGTAACAAAGATCACATTTTCCAGCTCCTTCATTTTCTGCCCACAGATACAGTCTTGTCTCTTCTCTGCTCACATTGGAGACTATTATGTAGACAGCAGGCAAATCAGCAGGAATACTAACACTTCTTAATCAGAAGAGTGCCCTTCAAAGGCAAGTTGTCCTGATGGAGCTATTAAAAAGTTGCTAGAGCTGTGAGAAATAAAAAAGATGTAGGAAAAAGAGAATGTCAGTTCAGAGACTATTGCTAAATGGACTCCATGACTGGTTTCTTATCTGTGAATATAGAGTCCTTCTGAGTGACACCATACATCTCCTGGGTCTTCCCAGGCCCCTTTCCTTTCTTGCCTAACTATTTTAGGTCCCTACTGGGTCCTTACAACGTCATGGATGGGAAATGGCCACGTTCTCCAGCTGAGTGACTTTGTAAATATTCTGGCTTCTCCCTCCACCTCAGGGAAGCAGCTTGGCCTGTCTCTCCAAATCCCCGTAGACAGAGATTTTTTTTCCTAGATATTACTGCAGTTCTTGGGAAATGTAGTTTTACTCTTGCTCATTACATTTTATGATTTCACTTGTCCCATTCCTCATAAACTCATGGCCGTTGGGGACAGTTAAAGAAATGAGATTGGGGAGGGGAGCTAAGGGCAGCAGGCATGTGGGCAGCTACCTTCTCCCCTCCCATAGCGAGTGTCCACCAATGGCAGGAATGCTGGGAAAGCTGAATGCAAATGAGGACAAGAGAGGCCGACTCCTGAGTGTACTGATGAAATGAAGTTGACTTTCCTGTTCAGTCACATAGCTTCCCACCTCTCTGGTTTGAGATGATGATGACCACCGACTTCAACATAAAGTTTTTGGGGGGCTGGGCATCTCTTCCCTTCCTATATGTGTTTTATAAGAAATCTGTCCCCATGGTAAAAAGAGATAGATGAGGATTCAAGGGAGAAAGAAAAAGACCAAGGAGAGAAGGCAAGCCACATGGAACTACGATGTTTTATTTCTTCCCTATTTCAGTAGTGCAGTGATGGGAACACAGAGATTCCAGATTCATTCATTTATTTTCTTATTTATGCATTCATTTATTGTTGATTGATTGATTGGCGCCCAGACTGCATCAATCTGTCTGTTTCTGCCTCCCAGTAAGATGGCTCCTCCACTCTTGCTACACTTGTAGTAGTCCTCCGGGGATTCGGCTGTGGTCCGAGACCTGAGTCTCTCTCCGAGGACAGCTCAGCAGCAGGAGAGACAGATAAGACTCTGCCTGATGTTTGCCGCCTGACGCCAACAGCGGCTGACCTGCCAATGGGGTTTCTGTTTCAGAGCTTCTACTGCCCAGCAAGATCTCTGCTAGGTGCTTGGAAACAGATTGACTAACATAATGGAGTGATTTTGTAATCTGTCATAATACCATAATCCACAGACCCACAGACTTTGACCCTCCACAGGTATAATAAGCTTCTTTATTCAGCTGCACATGTTCTGCCAGTGGGGAGAAAGGAAGGGGCCGTCTTCTAATTATATAACCTAAGCATATGTTTCGCCAGAGCACAAAGCATTATATTCATTAGCAGCGCTCTTCTAAGCTGGGTTCTTTCTAATAGCCTGTTAACTAATTGACAGGTAAGAATTCATATTAATAACACAATGCAGCCAAGCATGGTTTAGTATGACAGTTTTCTTAAAAATGTAGGCAAGCTTTGCAAGCAGACATGACTGTCAGCCCTTATGTTGGAATTCTGCTTATCAAGGCTCTTAATGTTCTGTTAAACAATATTGCTCTCCCAGGTTGAAGTCTGGGATCAGTGTAGCTTAGCTTGGTGGGGGGGTGTTAGTTGTTCCTCTTAAGACACAGCTAAATGAGGCACTGATTTTTGCTTATTTTTCCTTAAAATCTTGTTGGTGTGGTTTATTTGCCTGAACCAAAGTATTCAATTGATGGATGAACCATATTGCTCTTTCTCTCTCCCGCATATTGAGTTTAATTTTATTTCATTGGGCAAAAAAGAATTATTACTGCCTGGTGTGTTGGCACATCCCTGTAAACCCAGCACTTGGAAAGTGGAAGCAGGAAGATCAGGAGTTCAAAGTCAGTTTCTGGTTACATAGCAAGTTCAAGGCCAGCCTGGTGTACAAAAGATTCAATCTCAAAAATAAATAAATGAATCCAAGCTAATTTTCAAATCATCAGCAATTCCATCAACAATTGTGTGAAGAGATGAGTGAACCCTCACTGCTCTTGCCAGAATCTGTATCAAAAGGCTCACAGCTGCCTGTAATGCTAGTTCAGGAGGATCTGACTTGATCCTCTTGATCCTAAAGGCTCTTGCATACATGTACTGTACATACATCCACTCAGGTTCACACAATATGCACAAATAAAATAATAAAATAAGTTTTTAGTGTGTGAGGTGGTTTAGAGGATGGCTCAGTGGATAAGCACCCCCATTGCCCGTGTTTGGTTCCCAGCATCTATACTGGAAGACTCACCATTGCCTGTAATTCCAGCTTGAGATCTTCAGCATCCTTCAGTGCCCTCGGAGGACACTTGCATCCACACAGAGATGTACACGTAATTAAAACTAATTTTTAAAAAGCTGTTATTTTTTTTTTTTTTTACCACATGTAAAGTGATTGGAGAGGAAGCAAAAATCCATTATGCCAGGAGTGGTGGCGCACACCTTTGATGCCAGCATTCTGGACGCAGAGGCAGGCTGATCTTTGTGAGTTCAGGGCCAGCCAGGGCTACACTGTTTCAAAAAGTAAAACAAAACTGTCCCCATTAAAAAACAACCAAATTTTTAAAAAGTCTATCATGTCACACACTACTGTCTGCCTTTGAAGCTGTCCCCATTTTTCAAAAGCCACCCGAAACACTCTCATCTCTAATTTCACACAGTGACAGAATCCAGTGCTTTTCTCCCCTGATCTTCCAGACACCAAGCTTCTCTTTCAGCCTCTATTCAGCTCACTATAACCAGCCTGGGGTATAATCTGGTCCATGCTTTCATCCCTTTGTCCCATGATGCCTTGCCTATTGAAAATATTCACTAACTAGTTTCTGGGTTAATTTGAATTTACTTTCTATTGTGAGCTCTAATCCCAGTCAGTCAGTTAATACTCCTCATCTGTCCTGACCATAAATATTTCTGGAATCTACTTCCTTTTTGAATTACCTGGGATCTGACTGCTAGCTTCAATCTTAGTTTTCTTGGTAAAACCATTTCTTACCAAAGCATAAGTATAATTATAAATGCCTCATGACTAAAATCTTTCTGTGATTACTCATTCACTTATCCACTCATCCTTCCTTCCCCCAGTGTTCTGTGCACTGTGCTGGGTGGGATCTGGGACTTGAACAGACACATCTTCATGCTGGTCCAGCTGGCAGGCTAGTGAGTGAGGAGAGAGGTGGTACATAGATCAGCAAGTGCCCAGAGAACTGACCCTTCTTATCTTGTATCCGTGGTTCTGTGTCCTTGGAGTCAAACAATATGGAGGGGAAACTTGTAAAATTAAGGTCCAGAAACTTAGTAGGTATAGTTGTCGGTTTCGAGCGTGAGATCAGATGTACACACTACCAGAGCCACACGGGAGTTTATTCAGGAGAGTTGTCGAGCAAGTACAGGGGCAGAGAAGCTCACATGGTATGGCGTCTTCTTTTTTGACTTTGGCTCTGAGAAGCAGGCTAGAACAGAAAAATCCAGAGACAGGGAATTTTAGGGAAATGTGTCCAGTGACACAAAGATTCTGGGTGGTCTCACTTAGGGTCCACCTGGGAGGCTGGAAGAGGGATGGGGGGCTAGAGCAGACAGGTTGAGCTGGAGAAGCAAGGCGTGGCTGGAGCGTCTGGCGTAGCTGGCGAAGTCTGGATTTACGCAAATGTGATGACTAAAAGAAATGAAAGCTCTTATTTCAGCAAAAAAAAATTTTTCATTAGGGGTATGTGGTAGGGTGGCATGACTAAAAATGAGTGGGTGATAGGAATATCTCTGAAAATACAATTAAGTGGCGGCTTCTGATGAGACTGAAATTGTTTGCTTCCCACCCCGACAATGGAGGCTAGAAAAAGAGATAAGACCTTAAAGCTCTGGCAGGACCAAGTTATGTGTCTGTGAGGAAGCAGATGGACTGCCTGATATCATTGTGACTATTTGAGGCTTTTGGAAAAAAATGATGATGGTGGTCGGGTTAGGGAAGCCCTGGCAGCATTAACTGTTCACAGCCAGGCTTAGGAGATCAGCCGGGGAGTGGTCTGTGTGTAATGTCTCCTTGCCACTCGGGGCTTGGAAACAGTCATTTAGACCAGCATTTTTCTTGATGGCACCTAGGACAAGGCCTAAACAGCCTCTGTGAATCAGGACTCTGTCAGCCATTCTAGCTGCTCCTTGCTTTTCTTGCTATCTGGTCAACCTGTCAGATACCTAAAAAAAATTAGAGAAATAGGTAGCTAGAGGTGATTTAGTGTACAAGGTATTATGGAAGGTTATATGAAAAGATGTCTTCTCATAAAGAAAATATGTGACCCTTGGGGATGGAGGGTGAGCCTGAAACCAATCCCAGAGTCTATTGAAGGATGACTTGGTGTGTCAGGGAGTGATGAGGCCTGGAGGCAGGAAGTGGAAGGTGGTGAAATCCTTATCAGTGAGAAGCAAAAATTGTCTGAAGAAGGTTGGTGAGGACCGGCTTCCTTGAACAAGCACATTCAGCAGGTGATGGCGAAGCCAAGGAGAGAACCCAGAGGATTCATTTGACTCTGCTCCTCAGTGTGTGTGTGTGTGTGTGTGTGTGTGTGTTCATTTAGGTATGCTTACGATGAATGTGGATGTGTGTGCACTTGAGTCTGTGTATGGAGGCTGTAAGCGGACACCAGGCTTCAGGTGTCTCCTTCTGTGCCTCTCAGACAACCTGAAGCTCATCTATGGATTAGGCTGACTGGCTCCTGAGCTCCAGAGATTGGCCTGTTTCTGCACCCTTCTTCCTGGGGTTACAGCTGCATGCACGCTGTGGTGTCTGGCTCACACAGCAGATGCTTTACCAGCTCAGCCATCTTCCTCGCTCACTTTTCTCTCCCTTTAATTTCATTCCCGAATCTCCCTGAAGTTGTATTTTTGATGAGTGCAGTGAGTTAAATGGCAGCCGCCCATGTCCTCCTGCTGGACCAAAGCTAATTCCTTCAGAGACTCCGAGAGCAGCTAAAGGTTGGCCATGACTTTTTCTCAGGTAATCTCAGAGCTGATTGGCTTCCGAGAGAGACTCTGGCCTCCTAGCTCTTCTCAGCTGATTCAGCCTTATTTTCAGGTGGACCACCTGTTCTTCAGGACAGTTTCATCTATGTCTTTTTTTTTTCTTTTTTCTTATTTCCTTCCTTCTTTCCTTTCTTTCTTGTTTGTTGGTCATTGTTTTTTTGTTTCTTTTTTTTTTTTTTTTTTTTTTTTTTTTTTTTTTTTTTTTTTTTTTTTTTTTTTTTTTTTTTTTTTTTTTTTTTTTTTTTTTTTTTTTTTTTTTTTTTTTTTTTTTTTTTTGAGACAGGGTTTCTCTGTGTAGCCTTGGCTGTCCTGGAACTCACTCTAAAGACCAGGCTGGCCTCAAATTCAGAGATTCCCCTGCCTCTGTCTCCTGAGTACTGGGATTATAGGCATGTGCCAACATGCTCACTCTTCTCTACTTACACAGTTTAAAGCAAAATACTGTGATTCCTGAAATAATGCTCATGTATGATAAATTCTACTCATAATCAATAAAAATTAGTCATATTAACTTTTCCTTCTTAGTCTAACTTTTTCCATTTTTAAGTATTTTTCCTCTGGTTATATTTATTAAGTCATGACTATACATGATCAACTAGTACAAAATAACTATCACTTTCCCACAGCTAACTATTTCCTACAGCTAACCACTATTTCTACTAACAATACCTAAAACTGGCACTGTTTTGTCATTGATTTGTTTGTCTCTGTTTGGGACAGTATCTCAGTAAGTAAACCAGGCAGGCCCCAAACTCACAGAGATCTGCCTATGTCTGCCTCCTGAGTGCTGTGTTTACAGGCATGTGCCATCACACCCAGATAGTATTGCTATTTTCTGAAGGTCACCTTGCCATATGCAGTCTCCCTAGTGGAAACTTCTTTTTATGAGGGTTGATTTCTTTTCAATATTGCATTCCACATCTTGGCTGTTTGGCAAATAATAGGATATGCCAGCCAGATGAAGAGTTCTTTGATAAACTGTCAGCCCCTTGAAGCATCCTGATCCGGTGTAGTGGAAAATCACTTTCAAGAACAAAAATCTGGGTGCTGAGAGCGCATAAAGGCATTGACGGGGACACAAGAGAGGTGTCACAGTAGGGTCACTCTCCATGACAGTGTGAGGAAGATGGTCCTTTTCATATGATGATTCATATTACCATTGTTCAGTTTAGCAGTGTACCCACTCTGGGTTGATTTCAGTTGATTAAATGTCTCCTCCTAGAGAACTGTATGTTCTTTACTCCTTGCTCTTCTCAGAAGCAGCCTGCTTACTTCACAGCAGCTGGCACAGGAGAGAGCAGACAGAGAGAGGACTGTGGGACAATATCTCTTCTGGGGGGACACCCCCATTCCATCCCCAAATCTCATAATGACTTAGCTTTTCTTCAAGTAGATCTCACTTGCTAAAAGTCTCAACAGCAGTAAAGGCTGCTGACCAAGTCTTTAAAAACATCAACCTTCTGGTGACATTCCAGATCAAATTGCACATATAAAGCGAGACATGAACTGGTAAAATGTAATACCTTCTGTGTGTGATACATACATGCATGTATGTGTCTGTGGCATGTGTGAGTGTGGACGTGTACACATCTGCTGTGCCAGTGTGGCAGGGCCTGTGGCATGTGTGAGTGTGGACGTGTGCACATCTGCTGTGCCAGTGTGGCAGGGCCTGTGGCATGTGTGAGTGTGGACGTGTACACTCCTGCAGTGCCAATGTGGAAGCTGGTACGTGCCTTTCATTTGGTTTGAGATGGAAACTGTGGCTTGCTGCTGCATTTGCGGGCTAGCTGGCCCGTTAGCTTTGGGGGCTTCCCTTTCTGTCTTGAATCTCACCATAGAAGGAGTGAGATGACACTTGTGCACCACGGAACCTGATTAATACAGATTCTGGGGATTTGAACTCTGATCCTCATGTGTGCATGACAAGTGCTTCACCCACTGAGCCATCTGTGCGGCTCGAGATAGATAGTTAGACAGATATATACATACATGAATAAATGAATACACACATACATGAATACATACATATATACATATATACATGAATACATGCAGACATACATACATGAATAATACATGAATACATACATACATGAATACATACATACACAAATACACACATACATGAATACATACATACATATATACATACATACGTGAATACATACATAAATACATACACGAATACATACATACATGAATACATACATATATACATACATACATGAATACATGCATACATACATGAATACATACATACATGAATACATTCATACATATATGCATACATACATACATTCCTAGAGACTTGCCTGTACCACTGATGCTTCTGTGGGTTTGGCTGGAATATTCTGGGCAATGCCTCTCTCCTCCCTGGGCTGATGATCGAGTTTTTCATCCTCTATCTTACCTCCCTCTCTTCTAAGCCTCCTCCTCCTCATCCCATGAGTTCTGTGATCCAAATATCTCTTGGCCCATCTGCATGTTCCCATCTCTCCTTTTGAAAATTATACTACACTGGGTTACCTAAGGCAGCTTCTATGTGTATAATGTACTCTGAATCTTCCCCCTCCCCCTTTTCACCCACACCCCACTAGTACTAACTGTTCACTCACTTTATCTGCTTGTCTTTGAGAGGGTCTTAGAGCACCCCTGGCTGGCCTGGGGCTCCCTGAGCAGAGCAATCGGTCTTAAACTTATGAGGATGCTCTCCCTGCTGCTCCTGGATGCTGAGATCGAGCCGGTTTGCTGCCTTCCATCTCCATCATTTCCCCCCTGACTGTCACAGCTTCACCCAGATTCCCAATCTAAACACTACTTCTCTCCAACTTTCTAAAACAAAGATCCCTCCTTTTTATTTTATTTTTTAAAGGATTGATCCCTTGAGAATGTCTTCCTTTTTTAGACATTTTAATGGTTTGTTTATTCTTATTTTTATGAGCATTGCTGTTTTGCCTTCATGTATGTCTCTGTGAGGGCATCAGACCCCCTGAAACTGGAGTTACTGATAGTTGTGAGCTGCCATGTGGGTGCTGGGAATCGAACCTGGGTCCTCTGGAAGAGCAGCCAGCGCTCTTAACTGCTGAGCCATCTCTCCAGCCCTGAGAATTTCGTACATTATATATTGATCATATTCACCCCCAAACCCACCTCCTCACTTGTATATCAATGCAACTTTGTGTCCTCACTTTATTTTCCAATCCATTTGTGTGGCACACACACTGTTGGATGTGTGACCCTCTACCGGAGCATGGTTGACCTACCAAGGGACCAACCACACTCTTTAACAACTCTTTCTAGCAGCTCTCAATTATCCATAGTTCCCTAGCTAGACAGTGAAACTTCATGTCCCCCTTCCCCTCCATGCTGGGACTTTTGTCTGGCTGGAGCTTGGACAGGTCTTGTGCATGCTGGCACAAGGGTTTGAATCACCTCTCTCATGCAGTCTTTCACATTCTAATCAAAGCCCACGCTCCATACTGGAGTCCAGAGGCCCTTCTTGATCTGTTGCACCTTGCTGGAGCCTCACTGAAACCTTCCAGTCCTTCCAGGTTGAAGCTTTCTGGTGGGACTTTTCTCTCAATGGTTCTTCACTCTTCTGTTCCCCCTTGTGTGTATTGGATTTTTGCCTACAGATATGTCTGTGCATCACATCATTCCTGAGGGCTGTGGAGGCCATCTGGGTGTCAAATCCCCTGGAACTGGAGTTACAGATGGTTGTGAACTTTTGTGGGTGCTGAGAACCGAACCCAAGTCCTCTGCAAAAGCAGCCAGTGAGGTTCATTCGCTGTCTCCTTGGCATTCTTTACTGTTAATGTCTGTCCATTCATTTCCCAGCCCTAACCAGCTCAACTGCACATACCTGTGGTCCCAGGGCTGAGGAGGCAGAGGTAGGATTACCATAATTACTGTAAACTTGAGTACAACTTGGTCTACATAGAACAGCCAGGATAAATAGGGAGACCTTGCCTCAAATATAAATAAATGAATAGATAAATAAATAAAACTTAAACACTGCGTTCCTTTCCATAACTCAGAAGCGCTGCTTCTGATATCGGTTCTCAGATGTGTCTAATTGTCACCGTACCCATCGCAAAGAGTATAATTTTCTACTTCTGTCTCAGCCTTTGTGCTGCTTTTCCCTGGCATCCTGGTGCCTAACTCAGGACCTAAGTCTAAGTGTTTACTTTCCTTTCTGTCTCCCAGCTCCACTCCTGTGGCACGCCCAGCACCCTGTTCTGGGCCAGCCTCTCACACTGGGCTCGGCAAACAACCTCGCCCAGCTTTCCCACCAGAGGGTCTCCATTTTCCTCTTTGCTGCTTATGCCACAAGAGAGAGCCACTGCCCTCAAGCATCCTTCTCATCACGCGGGTAGCTCCCCTCGGCTCTTGAATTAAATTAAAAGTCCTAATCATGGCCTTCAAGGGTCTCTACCAATTAGCTGCCCCCCCCCAACTGATGGCGCCTTTTCCATGGCCCTCCAGGGCGGCTTCCCTCCTCATCCTGACTCACCCCAGCTCTCCTTTGTCTGGCTCCCGACTTCTTTCTTTCTCAGAAATTATATTCCTCTCCTCTTCAAAAATATTGCTCCAAGACCATTTCCTCTTATGAATATTTTCTAAATCAATTCTTCCCGTAGAACGTATTTTCAAGAATGGGAGCTATTGTGTTTGTACATACTGTGTTTGGTGTGTTCTGCTAGCTTATTTTGCATACTGTCTGCCCAGTGTGGTTCCAGTCGCTCTAAGGGCAAAGAGGATGTCTTTCCCTCATGACTCCCGGTGATAGGGCCAGCTCCTTGCTTACTTTCACAATAGACTTGGAAGTGGACCCAGAAAGTGGGGTGTCCTAAACAAAATAGGGTTTCTAACCTAGATTATGAGTCAATCTGACCATGTGCAATCTCACCTGAACAGCCTCCTCACTGGGGGGGAATCTTGGGGTGGTTTTTAGAAAGAAACAACGTGGGCTGGGGTAGAAACGTGCTTTGCAGGCATGAGGCCCTGGGTGCTTCCATACTTCCAAGATGAAATGAAAGAATGTGTTCAGCAGCAGCTCTATGCCACGCACCCAGGAGCACGGGTAACTTCACTGGATCATCGGATAAATTGGCGCTTAGTTCTGCCTTACAAGTACATTAAGGATCCAGAGGAATTAATGTCTTCTGCCTTTGACACTGAGGCAACTCTTTACAATTCTAATTTTCACACTATCAGGGAAGATGCCTCTGAACAAGCCGGCCTTAAGGCAGGGTGCCCAGAATCCAAACCCAAACTGGGTTTTCACACTGGCAGTGATGTGGTTACCACTGAAACCCATGGTCACTTTGTCCCACCCATAATGCCGGTTGCCTGGCTTTTGAGAGACAAGACTCTTCCTGTAAAGGATTACTTTCAAGTTTTTAAAATTAATTATGACTTAAACAGTCTTTTTTAAAAAATTATTTATTATACAATATACAGAAGAGGGTACCAGATGTCATCATAGATGATTGTGAGCCACCATGTGGTTGCTGGGAATTGAACTCAGGACCTCTGGAAGTTCTTCAATCAGTGCACTTAACCTCTGAGCCCCTACTTTCAAATTTTAAGTCAATAAAATAACCCCAACTCAGAAAGACTTTGCTTTTCTTATATGCAGAATCCAGATTTAAAAGTGTGTGTGAGTGAAAATGAGCCAGGGGCTTAGGAGGGATGAGAGAACCTTAAGCATGGGATAGACAGAGAAATGGGATACACGTGACTTGAAAACAGCAGGAGGGCGGTCTGGGAGGAGGAAGGGACAGTCCGAGGGGTGGACACAAGGGAGGGAGGGAGGGGGAGGGGCTGAACTAGAACAAAGCCAGGACACAGAAGTGTGAAGAGTCCAAAGTGAAGCCCCTTGCTTTACATAAGAACTCAAAAACCAATTTTAAAAAAGTTTAAAATTCAGTTGATTTAAAAAAAGATGTTTCTCCCAGCACAACCCACAAAGATGTAATTGACACACAGAGTCATTTATGTGCAGACACTGGGACTTTCACTTCTATACAGGCTTTGAATGGCAGGTGGAGAAGCGTGGTTTACAGAGAACAACTTGGTCTCTTCTAGCCTTTCCTGTTTCCTCATCCTCCAGAACTTCTTCCATGCAAGTTTGGGAGGACTCTGCATCCGTTCTGTTTGTGTTCATCTTTCAAACAGCAGGCTGAGATGGAGGTAGATGAGGATTCCTGGGAATTGAAGGGGCTCATGAGACAAGCCAGGCAAGGACTGTTCTCCCAGACTGTGTTCCCAGGGCCCTTTGGTCCCACGGCTGGTTCTTGTCCCGACACTTTTGTCCTGTTGCATTTGTTTAGCTATGTAAAGATGTGTTTCATTTGTTTAATTACATGAAGATGTGTTGCTGTTTTTCCTTGCCGGCCCGAGGCACCTAATCGGTCTAATAAAAAGCTAAACAACCGATATCTAGGGAGGAGATATGGATGGAACTTCCCAGCAGAATTAGTAGTAGTAGGAATTTAGGCTCAGAAAAGAAGATGACAGGGAGATGCCAGGAGCCAATCAGCCAGCCAGAGGAAGCAGGAGACTAGAACATTCAGAACGAAAGGTAAAAAGCCCTGAGGCAAAACGTAGATGAATAAAAACAGGTTAAATTCAGTTAAAAGAGCTAGTGGGACAAGCCTAAACTAAGGCCATGGCATTCGTAACTAATGAGTCTATTTGGGAACTAGTTGGCAGCTCAAAGAAAATTCCACCTACAGTCTCCAAATTTGCTATCATAGCGGCCACAGTCAGTGCCCTGCCTTAATTTTCTGAGGCACCACTGGGCTAGCTGCAGTGCCAAAGTTGAAATGCACTTCCACACACTGCAACTCATTTTCTAGGGAACACTTCCCCTTATAGACAAGGAAAATGGAAAAGAGAAAACCTTGGACTCTCTGGGAGAGCTTTTGAAGCTGAAGAGTGACCTCTTTTGGTAGAGAGACGAAGATAGAGAAACCTAGGACCTAGCTTCAGAGGGTCTGTGAACCTCTAAAGCTGCATACAGAATTAGGGCTTGTCGGGCTGGTGAGTGGGTAAGGACACTTGCTGGTGAGTCTGATTGCCCAGGTTTAATTCCCAGGAACCATATGGTGGAAGGAGAAAGCAGTTACTACATGTCTTCTGGCATGTGCACGCGCGCGCGCGCGCGCGCACACACACACACACACACACACACAGTAAAATAGAAATAATTTTTAAAAAAGATGCATTTATTTATTACGTATACATTATACAGAAGAGGGCACCAGATGTCATCATAGACGGTTGTGAGCCACCATGTGGTTGCTGGGAATTGAACTCAGGACCTCTGGAAGAATAGTCAGTGCTCTTAACCTCTGAGCCATCTCTCCAGCCCCATAAAAATAATTTTTTAAAAATGGGTATTTAACATTTTTAATGTTTATTTTTATTTTTTATGTGAATTGGTGTTCTGCCTGCATGTATAACTGTGTAACAGTGTCAGATCTTGGAATTACAGACAGTTGTTAGCTGCCATATGGATGCTGGGAATCAAACTCAGGTCCTTTGGAAGAACAGTCAGTGCTCTTAACTGTTGAGCCATCTCTCCAGCCCAAAATTTTTAAATGTGTTTTTTTAAAAATTGTTAAGCTTTATAAGGTTCTCATGACTAAGTTGGGTCTGTATTTCTCAAAATATTTTCTGAAAAAATCACCTGCTGCAGCACCTGGAGAACTTCAATACCCATTCTTCTGGCCTCTCTCATGGAGTCTTTTGAATGAGAATTCCAGGGTTATGGCATGAGACATTATTTTTAAATTATATTTACTTTAATAGGTTCCACTATGTAAAGTAGGAGAGCCTTGAACTTACTATGTAGGCATCATCAAATTTCCTCCTGCTTCAGTCTTGCAAGTGCTGAAATTGTACGTATGAGCTACCATATCCAGAATGCTAATTTGCTTTTTATAGCCTAAGCAGAGCATCCATTTGCCTAGCTCAAAAACTTAAGAATTTGTCTCTGGTAGTATCTTACTCTCCACCCCCAGTCTCTCTCGTGGAAGAAGCCATGTTAGTTTGGAGTACATAAAATCATAACTTTATAAAGAGTCAGGAGCTTGTGGTATGTTTGCCTTAAAAGTTACCTTCAGTTATTTATGAAAATTAACTTCATTTAGTTATGAAGAATCTTGTAGGATGGGGCAGGGTCCAGTTTTATATTCCTTGATTGCCATCTGCTGGTGGGTCTCCATATCAGAAAACAGAAATTCCCTAGAAGATTGGATCAACCTGAAGGGATCTTTTTGCTTCCCAAGTGGCTGGTGCGACAGACTTGTGGTTGAGTACACTACTTTGAACACTCATAATGAGGGACAGAGTCAAAGATGATATGGTGGTGATGTGAGTGGGGGTGGTGACAACAGCAATTATAACAGATGGCTTTATCCCCTCAAAAGAAATTGCTGGGGACAGATATAACCAGAGCAGGAAAAACCGTCCTCATAGAGATTTGATTCCTGGGTGTGAGACGTTAAGCAAATAAGTGTCTATGCTAAGTGGTTCTCAGCAAAGTAAAGCAGGAAGGAAGAAGATGAGAGAATGATGTGGGGGGAGGACACTGTTGAGATGGGAAGGTCTTTTGGAGGTGACTTTACCCATAAGCCTGAACAAGATAAATTGTGTTGAGTATTTTCTATGTAGAGCCTGAGCCAACGGTTTCTATGTGACATGTGGCATGACCTTCCATCCATACCTGAGAGCTCAGTCTTGCCGCTGCTCTGTTTTACCAAAGAATGACTGAAAAGAGAAAAGAGGATCCCGAATTGAAACCTTGGCACTGTCCTTCTATACCGCGTTATAACTTTTCAAAGCTCTTTCATGCAAATGGGATAATATATGCAGAAATTCTTTGTGGGTGATAAAGTACTATGCAAATGCAAGCAATTAAAATTGTAACTATTTTAATGCATTCTGATTTGACCTTCATGGCATCCTTTGAAGGAAATAAGGTGTGTAGTTTATCCTTCTATAGACCAAAACCACACATACACCTTACTCTGAAGTGACTTAGCTAAGGTCACAAAGGCAGGCAAGGGTGTATTCAAAGCCAGTTTTTAAGGAATATTATTTTAAAGTTTGGGACTTTCGTTCTTGAGATGATAAAGTATATTCAGTATATTTCTTTCCAAGCTTATTTATAACTACATTAATCATCAGAGTTAAAAATGGTTTAGTGCTCAACAATGAGCCTTCAAGGGCTTCATTTCAGATGCTCGAGGTCAGAAGGAATTAGCAAGAGTCCCAAATGCAAGACTAATTACAAACAATGTCAGCATTTGGTTTCCTTCCGTTCCCAGGACCAGGACCCTTCCTGGCCATCGAGGGCTCACATCAGAGGCTGAGGGGTGTTCAGATTTTAGAAAGCCCCACAGCAGAAGATCCGAGGTAAGAGGGACCCTGGTGGCAAGGTGGCTGGCTAGTGACTAGAGGGGACTACACGACTCTCCTATCCCAGCCTCCCAGCCACACCCTCTCCATCCCACAACTCCACTGCCAGTAAAGCCTTGTTCCAGAATTCTTGCCTACACCTTTCCATAAACTGTTCCTCATATTTTCTTTAAGGAAGTTAATTAAAAGCAAAAAAAAAAAGGACCCCAGTGCCTTAGAGGAGGTCATAGGTACCTCAAGACCAACCAGAAAGAGCCCAGACATTGAGGGTGACTTTTGTAATGTTCTATCTAGGAGAGAAGCCAGAGCATCTTGTGAGAGACAGAAAGTAGAGGGGCCAAGAGGATGTTATAGAAACATAGCAAAGCCACCCACATTTACAAGGAAAAGCACAGTGAGCCATTTGTGGTGGTTTATGCCTATAATTCCAGTACTTGGGAGGAAGAGAATGGGCTCTGTCCTGCTGAAAGTAGAGAACCCTGACCTCCACACTCATGCCACAGCACCAAGGAAACCGCATAAACAAATGTCAAAAATTAAAATGTGTGACAAATATGATCTTGAATTACAGTATTCTAAAACTTAGGAGTTCTTTATTTTACAATTCTCAGAAAAATTGTCAGGCTTTAAATTTTTGTGGGCTATGTGAATCCCCATTTTTAAAAAGCCAGTAAAGTAAAATAGAGTTTGAAGAAGTTATGGGATAGGGTCACATGGGAACTGGTAATTTCTTTGTGAGACACAGTTTCATTCTGTAGCCTAGGCTATTCTAGAGCTTACAATGAAACCGAGGCCACCTCCAAACTTTTGGAGATCCTCTTACTGCAGGGTCATAAGTGCTTTATGCCAGAAACAGACAAAATATTGTGCATTTCCATGATGTCAGAATTTATTGAATAATGATAAATTTACATAATTCAGCTTTGTTGTTTTGGTTTGGCTCTTTGAGACAGGATTTCTCTGCCTTAATTATCCTGGAACTCACTCTATAGACCAGGCTGGACTTGAACTCTCAGAGATACGATTGTTTCTGTCTCCTAAGTGCTGGGATTAAAAGCATGTGCCACCAACACATGTATATTATACGTACAAATGCTTAGCTTACACGTATGTCTGTGCACCACAAGCATGCCTGGTATCTGCATAGGTCAGAGGAAAGTGTTGGATACCCTGGAACTGGAGTTACAGATGTTTGTGCGCCACCAAGTGGGTGCTGAGAGCCGAACTTGGCTTCTTCTGCAAGACCAACAGGTACTCTTAATCACTAGCCCTCTCTCTATCCCACGGGGAATATTTTGATCCTCTCTTCTTCTTATTCTCTCTCCCTATCTGATTCAATTTAAGCCATTTTCCTGCCACATCTACAAGGGAGGCTGGATGGCAGTGGCCTCGGCACTGAACGAAGCTCTCTCACTTGCTCTACTCACTAAGGAAGGAATCCTTAGAACCAGCACTTCAGGACTGCTAGCATCTCTACTGTTGAAGCTCACATTCTGCGAACAATAGACAGCCTAAGTGAGTGGACTTGGAATCAAACTGTTGCCCTTGTTTCTTCTCTTTATCCCTGCTGATTCTATTAATGATGTAACCATGCATTCACTGGTCTGCAAAGTGCGAAAGAGCCCTCTGAGTAGAACCCTTGAGCGCTGCCCACAAGTGGGCAGGTGCACATGCACAGGACTGATGGCCAAGCAACCCAGAGTGTCCGTGTCACCACCTCTTGGCTTTAGCATGAGGAGTGAGTGGTGAGCAGTGGATAGAGACTGTGGCCTTGCATTTCGTTTTGGGAGCACACTAGCTGGTGCTTAGGATTCCTTGTTTATTGTATTTATTTTGTCTTCTGATGTGAGGTTCCAGTCCTGGGCTTTGCTCACAGAGAGCGCAGGACTATAAACGCCAACACGAACTCTTTCTTTGAGCTTCTTCACTGGCTTCTTCGTTCTCAACCCAAGTTCTGGAAATACTCTGCTAGCAATCACCAAACTCTTGGGTTTGCGTGTTTGTTTTTAAAAGTAGAAAGTATTTCTTTGAGAAGAGCAAAAGGAGAGGATAAGTAGTGGGCAGTGCCTGTAATTGAACACATTATACACACGTGTGGAAATATAATGAAATCTATTGCTTTTACGCAATTGGTATAAACTAGTTTTAAAAAGGGATTCAAAACAAGGAATTATTTTTCTTTTCCATTGTGCACCACTGCTTTTGTGTCTCTACTAGTGAAAAAGTTGTCAAGAAAGGTCTGAACAAGGACTGGAGAGATGGCTCAGCAGTTAAAAGCACTGACTGCTTTTCCAGGGGACCTTGGTTCAAATGCCAGCATCCACATGTCAATTCCCAGCGTCCACAGGGTTGCTCACAACTGTCTGTAACTCACATTTCAGGGGATATAATACCCTCACAGAGATATACATTATGGAAAAATAACAATGCACTTAAAATAAAAAATAAATAATTAAAAAAGAAAGATCTGAGCAGAGATCTGATCATATCACGGCTGCCAAGCAAGAATCCTTGGGGAGTAGATGGAAAGTTTATGTTGAAGGTGCCTGCAGAAAGTTTAACAGGGTTATAGCTGCGCATGAATAGGAGTGATTATGTGTTGTTGACATGAGCAGGAACGCGTCAAGGATGGCAGTGCCTCAGATGCATCTTAATGGGAAGGTCTTCCTCTGGTCCAGGTAAACATGTAGACAGTGTGTCCAGAGACTATTAACCACAAGTCCCTCCTCCAGGATGACTACAGCCTGATGCTGCTCCCTGACAGACCCCTACTCAGATTTGTTCACTTGCTTCCTCATTCAACTGTATGTAACAAACACAGAGGGTTTTCAGGATGCTAGTGCATCTTCAACAGAATGCACGGTCCCCCAACCCCAGATTTTCTGTACATGTGTCTGCCATCTCTTCATTTCTCCACTGTTCCAGTCAGGTCAGCAGCAATGCCCTGAGGGTCACAGCAGACATGCCATGCATAGCATCAAAATCTTTTGCAAGTCAAGAGCACTATTTTTCAAGACTTAAAGATGGATCAACATTATGAATGTTTTATTATTAAAAAGGCAGTGCTAGGGGGCTGGAGAGAGAAGGCTCAGTATTAAGAACCCTTGATGTTCTTCTAGAAGACCTGAGTTCTGTTCCCAGCACCCACATCAGGGCAGCTCACAGAAGCCTGTAATTCCTGTTTCCTGGGATCTAGCACCACCTTCTGGTCACCATGGGCAGCACCTGCACACATGTGGTATATATTCACACAGACACATGCACAAACACATAAAAGAATAAAACAAAGCCAGTGCTTGGGAATGATTAAATTACTACGAGTCAATCAATGCCTCAGATAAAAGATAGGAGTGGCAGCAGGCTGGAGAGATGGTTCAGCAGTTAATATGGCTGCTCTTCTAAACAACTGAGGTTCAATTCCCAGCACCCACATGGCAGCACAGAACTGCCTGTAACTCCAGTTCCAGAGTATCCGACACCCCCACATAGATATATATGCAGGCAAAAACAACAATACACAAAAAACTAAATAAATCTTTGAAAAAATGGCTGGCTTTGACCATGTAACAACAGAAGTAATCCTCGGATATGTTGCAATTTTAAGGTTTCATCTTTAGGTTGTGAAAATATCAGCAGTGAATGCAAGAACAATGCTTCTCCGGGTTCTTTTACAGTCTGATCCTGTCAAACTCTGTTAGGCTGTGTTAGTCAATTACTGTTAACTGTGACGGAATGACGGAAAGGGGAAAGATTCACTTTGGGCCAATATCTTGGAGGCTTTAATTAATAGACTGTTGGTACTGGTGAGGGCTGTGGTGAGTCAGAATCTTTCAATAAAGCGGCTCATCTCATGTTGAAGGAAACACAGAGAAGAATGGTCAGCCTGGACAAGATCTAGTTCCGTTGTTAAGGCCTCCTCTCCCATGGTTACCACCACCTCTCACTGATCCATGCAATTATGAAATCATCAATGGGTTAATCCAGTGATGTTGTCAGAACCCTTATGATCTATTTGCTTCCCAAAAGCCTGCCCTTAGTTTATCGTTGCACTATGGACTAAGCCTTCAACACTTGAGACTTTGGGGAACATTCTGGACCCAAACTAAAGCACAGGCATGGCAGAAAGTGTTGAGAACGACACTATGAACACCCAGGACACTGTCTCCTGTAACAGAAGTTTCTGGTCCAGCCTAGCCTCACAGTCTGTACCAGCAGTCCCAAATAATCATACAAAGGTTTATATTGATTACATGTTGTTTGACTTATGGATCAGGCTCATCGCTAGCTGGTTTTTGCATCTTAACCCATTTCTACTAATCTATATTTTATCCCATGGCTTGTGGCTTATCTGTACTTTTACATCTTTCTCTCTTGGCGGCGTCTTGCAGGGTCTCTGTCTGACTCCGCCCTCCTTCCCCTTTATCATGGATTTCCCACCTGTCTATAAGCTGCTTTGCAACAGGCCAAAAAAGTTCCTTTAGTATTCAATGGTAATTCACAGTGTACAGAAAGACATCCCAAATCAAGGTAATACAGCCCTGGACATGTGTCCTACATGTAGAGAGTAGTGACAATCAGCTATTGATGACCCACTGCTGCCAACCATTGGCCTGACACCTTTCATATGTTAACGGATCTACCAGGGCGCAAAACATTATACAGTATGGTGACTAAATTAAGTCATTAGCCCACGGCCACAGAGGGAGCACATAGAACCGTGTTTTGAATTATCGTCTATTCTGGAAGCTCCTTCTCTATCCTGGTTTGTTCTCCTTCACTTCTCACCATAACTTTCAGTGTTGTTGTGCATACCCCATAGTTGAACCCTGACTCAAATCCATACTTCTGACTACTAAAAAAAAAAAAAAATTTCATGGTGTTCAATAAAATTTTGTCAATATGCCAGTCAGCATCTCCCTTTTACCTTAACATATTTAACAGTATACTGTTGCGCCCAGAGTCCAGACCTCCAAAAGACCACCAAGAGACTGGGTTTGATGCAACAGCAGAGAGTCTTTATTGCCAAGCTAGCTCGGGTCACCACAGTGCAGCAGAAGTGGCCCTGAGCAGCACAAGGCAAGAGTTTTTATTGGGGGGGGGGCTCAAAGGGGGCTGTAGGAGCTTCAGAGTTGCAGAGTTACAGGCCTGGGCTTGGTACAGACTGAGGCTAGGGGTACCTGTTATGAATTTATTGGCTGCTTTGAATTCTAGGGATGTTTCACTATTTAGCAGGTGGTTTACCTCTATCAGCAGATCAGCAGATGTGTACCTGGAGACTATCTATTCTACTGTTAATATCCCTTTCCCAGGACATTTGGAGTATCAGGTATTTCCTCATGGGTGCTGGCTCCTCCCTAAATGATGTCCACTCATGGACCCTTCCTGGAACTACCAGGTGCCAGCAAGAGCCTGCTGTCTGTCTGGCTTTCATTAAGCCAGTCATGGCAGTAGTGTGGGCCCCACATAGACTTGCTGTTTTTGTCTTCTGATATTGAATTTGGGGGAGGCTCTAAAGCTTGGTCCCTGGACTTTCTGCTTTAGCATAATGGACACCACTTGGAGCTGGCAAAAATAAAAGTTTTTTTTTATTTGTTTTTTTTTTTTTTTTTAAATCATAGGTCATGACCTGCCCTGGTGACATAGGCATCTGATTCTAGCTACTTAGGAAGCTGAAACTGAAGCAGAAAGGTTGCAAGCTCAATTTTTAAAAATTCATATTTTAAAAAGTTAACAAGCTTCCTGAAACATTAGTGTTTACATTAAAATTGGGAGTTACTAGTCTACACCTTTGAACAGAATCCATGAAGCCACCAAACATTGTGAAAGGCCCCTCTCCTCTTTTTAAACAGTGCTTTCCAGGACTACTGGCCTGAGTGGATTAGAGGCCCTAAAGGTCACTGATGGCATCTCCTTTGCTTTCCCATGTACTTCAGCACTTAAGCAGGATATTGGTTGTTATGGTTAATAGGAGGCTGCTGCAAGAGGAAGTCTGAGAAATATGCTTCAAAAGTTTACTTACCAACTGGAACTACCTGAAAGAGTCTCACCTAATTGGTATAGAGGGTGGCCTCACCTCTGGGAAGTTTTCAAGTTTCCTGAAGACATTCTTATATGCAGCACTTGAGTGTACTCAAAGATGTGAGGACTTTCTTATCTGGAGAACTATGTTATGCTCAAAGACATTCTAAACTGTGTTTCCAGGCTCTGCTGACTTTGGGACTCACCTAGGGCACTCTAAAGCGCAGCTACTCGGCCTTATCAGAATCGGGGGTGGGAGGGTGGGGGACGAGGGGTGGGAAATTGTCACTGCAATGAGCTCCCAGATGACTAAAACAATGGTTAAGTCTTAATGAAGTAACTATAAACATGTATAACTATTTTTATAGTATTGAGTAAGTCTATCTGGAATTTTTGTTAAAGGCATGATATGAAGCTATCTTACAACTGTCCTGAATGGTCCATACATCAAAAGTGATCATTGAGTGATATATAGCAGGCTCCTTCTTTCTCCAATGCTGTGTTCCCGCCGCAGGGTCTGGCACTGCTTCCGGAGAGCTGTGGTGCTGTAAAGCCTGCTGTGATGGCCTGCCTTGTCATCCTCCATTGCTGGAAGGGCACCTGTTCATATCTACCAGGACCTAACTGTCAAAGGATCGAATGAACAGCCTCAGGGCTGTTCTGAGTCTTGGGAAGGGAAATCTCCTCTTAGCAAATGCTCAGGATACCGTAGTCTAGAGGCTAGAATGACTCTGGGCACATGGATTTAATATTTAAGTAAGTGAATGAATGGTTAAATAATTCTGACTCCTGGAACCTGGAAGCCGACTGTCTTCCTCAAACCCTTACTTCTCGCTTTCTACCTTGTATGTGTGTATGCGTATGTGTGGGTGTGCAAGTGCCATAGCAGACATGTGGAGTCAGAGGACAGCATGTGGGGTTGGTTCTCTCCTCCTACGTGAGGGTTCAGTATAGAATTCAGTTGTTGGGGTTGGTATCAAGTGCCTTCCCTGAGCATCCCATGGACCTTGAGGTTTTACTTTGGACCTAGACTTACAAATACTTGGTTAATACAACATCCTTTGCTTCAGTGATTTTAACAACCGGATAAATTAAGACATGATTATTCACGGTATAAAAGGAGACTTTGATTTATGAAAGTGACTTATTAGAGCAGTGTGGGTCCCAGACAAGGATCAGTACCAGAACCCAGGAATCTATCCAAATATTGACCTGGCAGAGAAGAATCAGAACCTCTGCGTACAGGACCCAGAAACTCTCATTCTCTCTCCCTCTCTCTCTCTCTTCCTCGTGTGTGTGTGTGTGTGTGTGTGTGTGTGTGTGTGTGTGTGTGTACACGTCTGTGTGTATGTGTTGCTATGTAGCTTAGGCTTGCCCGGAACTTTAGATCTCCCTCAGTTTTCCAAGAGTTAAGATTAACATGTCTCCTAGGCAATTTTCATGCTATTATGCTATTATGCAATAGAGTTGTTTAAATGAAAGCTACCATCCAATAATAAAATGAATTTTGAGAATATAGTTAGAGGATATTATCTACATTTTATGCCAGTGTTTATATACATTTTAGAAAGTTTTTTAGATTATACTGAATGGTATATTTTATATATTATATACTATATATACCAAATTTGGTGTAAGTGAATATGTAAAGAGTTATTGGAGTGCACGCTTGCAGTCCAACACTCACGTGGTTCAGATAGGAGGATCCTTGTGAGAACAACCTGGGGTCCCAGTTCAAGGCCAGGCCGGGGCTATATAGCCATGTCTCATTTCAAAAGTAGATCGAGATAGAAAAATGTCACATTGTATTGCACATAGTGAGAGCTTTTCATTACACAATCTAAAATACACTTCTTTGAAAATAAAAAGGTGCTTGGGAGGCAGAGGCAGGCAGATCTCTGTGAGTTTCAGTTCTAGGACAACCAAGGCTATGTAGAGAGATCCTGTCTCAGAACAGACAAATAAGAAATATTAGTGTGTATGGGTGTTTTCCCTACATGCATGTCTGTGCACCACATGCATGTCTGACACTCTTGGAGGCCAGAAGAGGGTGCCAAGTCTCCTGGGACTAGAGTTACAGCTGGCTGGGAGCCACACAGATTCTGGGAATCAAGCCTGGGTTGTGTGCGTGAGCAGCCAGTGCCCTTCTCTTCTGAGCCATCTCTCCTGCCCAGGATCTTATTACTTTTAGTTCACGTGCATGAGTGTTTGTCTGTGTATTGAAGAGAATGGAGATGGGGGAGAAGTCTCAAAATTTAGGAGAGACCCGGAAAAGCTGCCAGGACTCTTAATCTGAGCTACCTCTCTGGCACAATATACTTCTTTTTTTATTTTTATTTTATTTTATGTGTATTGGAGCTTTGCCTGCATGTATGCCTGTGCAAGGGTGTCAGATCCTCTGGAACTGGAGTTACAGACAGTTGTGAGCTGTCATGTGGTTGCTGGGAATTGAACCTGCGTCCTCTGGAAGAACAGTCAATACTCTTAACCACTGAGACATCTCTCCAGTCACTGCAAAATACATTCTTGATGTGACTCACAGTCAACAAAATGTTTGCAAAGTGCATCTGTCCAGGGTACTAGGTTTGGTAATTGTTTTTCATTCGTGTGAACAGGGAATGCCCAACAAGTGGATAGGCAGAAGGTTAACCTTAAGGGTCAAATCAGTACTAGTTCCTTAGGAAGAGTATTCTTTACAATCTCAAACCATGTTTTATTTCTGTGGTCCAGTCCAGCCTAGTGGTCATCTTGTTTGTTCAGACTTTCGTGAGAGAGGATGTGATACTTGCACCACTCGGCATCTATGCTGAATTATAAATATGTCTGTATGTGAGAGAGTTAGCTACTGAAAGTAAGTGAGCATCTTCTCATCAATAACTGGTCACGATCACCACCCAGTCAGGAACAATGACGTCAGTTCATATCTTACTATGGCAGGAGAGGCGCTTGTGTTTGACTAAGACTCAAAGCCAGACTGGAAGGTAAAAGAGACTTGAGAGAACAGAAGTGGAGGCCTTAGGTACCCTCTGAAGGCAGCTTGTTGCTATGGATAAAATAGAGACAGGCAAACTAGAAGCAGGGTGTTCTGTGTTTGTTTGGGAGAGTTTATTTGGCTAATTGATTCTGATTTGGAAGTGAGACAAAAAGAATGTGAAGCTGAAACTCACTCATCAAGCCTTGACGTTCAAGGCCAATTGTTGCAGAGTTTGAAGCTTGCCTTCCTGGACTGGTTGCTGGGAGGGTTGTCTGTCAAGAGTCCGGTTCTTAGGGAGGCTGGCCACTATCTCACTGCTCAGCAAAGCAAGGCAGTGATCTAACCAGGAGGGCAAGTTTATTCTTTTGTGTAAGACTTATGACCTGTTGCCAGCTTGTCCAATAAATCAGAAATTAAAGTGAGGGCTGGACTTAGTCCATCTGTAAGTCATAGTTTTTTCACACTGTTGGATTAGGACCAGCAGTGATGGTTCACAGGGAAGGGAAGGTCACTGATGTCGTCTGGAGTGTAGGGTGGGCTTTAAAGTCCCCACTAACCTAATATTAGCCGTGACTATCTTAGCTATAGACACCCACTCCTTGTGTTGGGGAATAGTCTTTTGGGGGGCATGGGGAACACTGAGACAGTGCTTCTGTGTAGTCCTGGTTGAACTGAAACTCACTATGTGAATCAGGCTGCCTTCAAACTCACAGAGCTGGAGGATAGTCTTGTTCACTATACAGTTATCCCTATACATCCTTGTTACCACCTCTACAAATATTCATTCCACCCAAGGAACAGAGTTACACAGTGCCAAACACAAGTGCCTCTCACTAGTTTGTTCCTGTCTGGGTGGAGATCATTTATTAATGGAAGATAAGTGCTAAATCATTTTCAGTAGTTACCTCTCATATACACACATATTTATAATCTAGCATAGATGCCTAAATAGTACAAGTATCTACATTTCCTCTCTCCAAAGGAACCCGAAGGGATGATATGCCTTGATTCATATTGGGAAATATCTCAAAGGCATGCAGCAGAAGAAGAGAAGATTAGTATTGTTTGAAATGTGTGGAGTCAGATTCAAAAATTGTAAGCAGAAAGTGCTAGCTTTGAAAAAAAAGTACTCAATATGTCGTATACACAATAATAAATCTCTGGAATTTTCCTTTTTGTGCTGAAGTGTATTTTATTGGTAGAATCTAGTATGCACTAGGCTCTAGGTTCAATCACCAACTCCAATATTAGATAAAAATCATACAAATCATACAAAATAGAATTTACCAGTAAGGGCCGGGGGTCTAGTTCAGTGCAGAATACTTGCCTAGTGTGTGTAAGGCCCTAGATTTGATCACAGCCCTAGGTTTGATTGCCTTGGGCATTGAAAAATCACTACAGCTGGGCTTGGTGGCAGATGCACTCAGGAGGCAGAGGAAGAAGAATCTGTGAGTTTGAAGCCAGCTTGGTCTATAGAGTGAGTTCCAGGCTAGCCAAAGATACACAGAGAAACCCTGTCTTGTAAGACCAAACAGAAAGAAAAAAAATTATGAAAAC
The DNA here is from genome assembly GCA_004025045.1 of Sigmodon hispidus. Classification (NCBI taxonomy): domain Eukaryota; kingdom Metazoa; phylum Chordata; class Mammalia; order Rodentia; family Cricetidae; genus Sigmodon; species Sigmodon hispidus. The sequence continues at coordinate 89,024 of PVIH01005124.1, read as the reverse complement.
TCTTCTGCTTATAGAACACAAACTAATAAGCAATTGTAATATATAACTGATTTTTTAATTATAATTATTATTTTTCTAAAATAACATTGAAGATTTTTGTGAAAATTTAAAAAATTTTTTGGAGTGATCTTTAGAGACAAGGTCTCTGTGTAGCCTTGGCTGTCCTGAAACCTGCTCTGCAGACCAGGCTGGCCTTGAACTCACAGAGATCCACCTGCCTCTGCACCCCCAGTGAGCCACCACTTCCCAGTGAAAATTAAATTGTAATGCATATATAATATAATCTCAGCACCTTCAAAGGAAGACAGGAGACTGAGTCTGGAGAAATCCTGGTGCAGTAAGAAGTTTCTGGCCTGGCCCAGCCCCAAAGTTTGGACCAGCAGTCCCAAATAATCACACAAAGTCTTAAATTAATTACATGGTGTTTGGCCTATGGCTAAGGCTTATTACTTGCTAACTCTTATACTTTAACTTAACTCATATTTCTATTTATTTAGCCACATGGCTTGGTGCCTTTTTGCTCAGTGCAGCATTCTCATCTTTTTTCCTCTGTATCTTGATGTTGTCTCTGCTCTGTTCTTCTACCTCCCAGAATTCTCCTAGTCTGCTTGCCCCATCTATAATTCCTACTGGCCAATCATCATTTTATTAAACCAATGCAAGCAACAAATCTTTACAGTGTATAAGAGCAATATTCCACTGCATCCTGGAAGCTTGAAGGCCAGCTAGCCTGACATGTACAGTGGAAGAAACCAAGAGGGCCTTTCTCAAACAGGTGGAAGGCAATGACTGACGTTTGAGGTAATCCTCTGACTTCCTCATGTGCTTCATGGCATCCCTGTGCCTGTATTTACACACATGGGTGCATGTGCATGCACACGCACATACACAAATTTAAAAATACGTATTTTAATTTTATGCGTATAACTGTTTTTGCTTGCATGTATGTATGGGCCCACATGTGTGCCTGATGCCCAAGGAGGTCACAAGAGGAATCAAATCTCTTGTAACTACATAGAGATAGTTGTGAGCTGGCTTCTAGGTGCTGGGAACTGAATCTCAGTTTGTAAACGCATCAAGTACAGAGCTGGAGAGTGTAGTGGGATTATGTGTTACATTTTAAATAATTGTCCTGCCTATGGGTTTAATAAAAAGCTGATTGTCTGAAGGCAGACAGGAAGTGTGGATGGGGTTACCAGACTAAGAAAACTCTGGTAACATCTCAGAACAGAGACAGACACTGCAGAGATTCCAGGAGACAATGCAGAGGAAAGAAGTTGAAATGCTGCTCTGAGAAAAGATACTGAGCTGCACAGCTGAACAAGATGGGTTGAATTCAGATAAAGGAGCTAGCAATATGCCTCGGCCCTAGGCCAATCAGCAGAAAATTAATGTAAGCATCTGTGTTTCTGTGTGACTGGGACTGACTGACAGACTGCAGGTCAAACCTTTGATCTAGACTGGAAAGTCCAGGCCAGAAGCCTAATACAACAGGAGAGATGGCTCAGTGGTTTAGAGCATGTGCTGCTCTTATGGAGAACCCAAGTTTAATTCTCAGTATACACAACAGATAGCTCACAATCACTTGTAACCCAGCTCCAGGGGATCCAATACTTCTGGCTTCTGGGAGAACTCATGTACACACACACACACTTAAAACAAGAGCAGCAAGTACTATTAACCCCTGAGCCATCTCTCTTGATCCCCTAGTAACAGTTAACCTTTTGTTTTATTTTGAGACATGGTCTCAATATACAGCCCAGGCTGCTGGCCTGGAAGTCACAGTAACTGATGGTCTCTCCCTCCCAAGTGCTGAAATTAATGGTATGTGCTAGCATGCCTGGATCAAAGAGTCTTTTTCTTTTCCTTAAAAGATGATTTGAAAATGAGCTTGGTGGTGTAAGCCTGTCAAAACAGCAGCACTTAGGATAAAGGGAAAGATGGATTATAAGTTCCAAGTCAACTTTGGCTACATATCAAGTTTGGATCAAAGTCAGGAGACCCTGTCTCAAAAGAAAAGGAAAATAAAGGTACTTTCCCAGGCTTTGGAAATAAAGGTCAAGGTGCATGTAATTCATCCTTTGCTTGGACTTTGTTTTTCATGGTTTTGATTACCTATCTTCTAGTGTGCCCACAATCAAAGTATTGAGTGAAAAATTCCTGAAATAAATAATTTGCAAACATGGAATTATATGTGCCAGGTGGTGGTGGCACAGGCCTTTAATCCCAAGACACAGGAGGCAGAGGCAGGCAAATCTTTATTGCACAAATTCTGTTTGGTGTTCTAATAAAAACCCAGAGGCAGATATTGGGGAAAAGCTAAACTATCAGAGAGAGACAGGGAACAAAGCACAGCCAGTTCTCATCCAGCCAGCTCCTTAGGCCTCTCTCCATGCATCCTCTGACTCCAGATTTCTCAGTTCTCAGCCAAAAAGGGAAGTGACAGGGAAGTGGCTGAACATCTCCCTTCTCTCTCTCTGCCCAGCTATCTTACTTTTGGTTCAACTTTTCTAGAGCTAGAATTAAAGGTGTGTGACACAATTGCCTGGCTTTGTCAGGCCTTGAACTCACAGAGATCCAGAGGATCTCTGCCTCTTAAGTTCAAGGCTAGCCTGGTCTGCAGAGTGAGTTCCAGGACAGCCAGGCCTATTCAGAGAAACCCTGTCTTGAGAGGGGCGAGGAGAAAGGAAAAAAGAAAAAAGAAAGAGAAGAAATTATATGCTATTGTGCTGTGTCCTGTCCAGATTCTGAATCATCCCTTTGTCTAGGCATCCATGGCATATACATCAGCCAGCCTTTAGCCACTCAGCGATCTCAGGTTTAAGATGAGCTTTGGTATGGCTGGGCTGGATTTCAAATGATGTGTACTGTAATTAATAATGGCCTAAGGAGCAGGGGTGATAATGCTGACTGTTCAGAGAAGCCAAGAAGAAGCTAGAAGGAGCTTTCCTTAAGTTAAATGGTGAAAGGTATTGAGTTAGTATAAAAAGGATTAATGTATAAAAGAATTAGTGAGAAGAGGTCTTCTCTATGTTTTTTTTTTTACATTTTAATTTTGTTATTTTAAAAATTATGTGTGTGTGGAGGGGTTGTGTGCAAACCAAAGATGTTGTCAGCTCCCCTGAAGCTGGATTTAAAGCAGCTGACCCAGTGTGGGTGCTGAGAATCCAACTCAGCTCCTCCAGGAGAAGAGTGCATGCCTTTTCCCACTGAGCTAGCTCTCCAGCCCTATCTGCATAGTGTTGAAGAAAGAAAAAGAAAATTGTTCTAGGTTTGCTCTTTTATTTCAGACCTCAAAATTCATAGCCACCATGTATAAGCATAATGTATAGCTGAGATAGAAAAGGCATTGCATTTGTGCTTGTATAGGAAAAAACCACAGTAGCTTTAGGGTTTGTATTATCTGTGGTCCCAGGCTTCCGCTGGAAGGCTGGGAACATACAGATGAGGGGGACTACTGTATTGAGATGTGGGGGAAGAGGGAGGGGGTTAGAACAGATTCCATGTGCCTGTTTAATAATTTGGTTTCTTCTGGTCCCTGTAGTTAATCCATTACACACAAAACTGAATAATGTCAATTATAGCCACGCAAGTATTTTGAGATGCATAAATGAAAGTAATGCCAGTAACTCCTGGATGGTTTGCCAATAAATGAAAGATTTACTCTAAGGAAAGGGAAAATTATTAAAGGGAGCCTAAAAATAAGCTTTCTGTACCCGAGAGGAAATAAACTTCCAAGCAATCAAAATGAAATTAAAATATTCTCTTACAGACATATTCAGAAACAATATTAAGATACATTTTAACATGCCAAAATTAAGGACAAGATGTGTTTGTGGCTCAGTTCCTTCCATATTCATTTTCTATTATTAAAATTTTCGCTAAAATAGTCTTTTAAGAATTGGTTTTGTAAGTTAATGTTATCAGTGGTAGGGCCTAGTGTAGCCTGCAATCCCAGCACTCAGGAGCAAAGGAAGAAGGAGCAAGGTCATGCTCTTCTTTTGAGACAGGGTCTTACTATGTAGACTAGGCTGCTCTGGAACTCACAGAGATCTATCTGTCTCTGCCTCTGGAGTGCTGGGTGGGACTAAACTCGTGTGCCGCAACACTTGCTTTCAAAGTTATTCTTGTCTCCATGGTGACTTTGAAGCAAGCTAGGGGTACGTGAGATCTTGTTACAAAAACTCAGTACTTATAGGCTTTGGTTTGACCAATTTCACATTTTTTATTGGTTAGTGGTGTTGTAAATTGATCCCATTTGTTCGATTGTTGAATCTACTGTTATAAATGATCATTTGAAGAGGTTAATTTCCAGAAAGAAAAAAAAAACAGTTCAAAGAGAAGCTTTTTTGTGGTTATTATTTTATTATTTTGAGACAGAGTTGCTCTATGTAGTCCCGGATGTCCTGAAAATTGCTATGTAGACCAGGCTGGCCTGAAACTCACAAAGATCTGCCTGCCTCTGCCTCCAGAGTGCTGAAATTAAAAGCATGTGTCACCATGACTAGCGGGAGTTAATTATGATCAATAATTTATTTTGCATTAAGCTATAAAACTGATGTATTACACTTCGTGTAAATGCTGAGTTAAACATAATTTGAGTCATAAGAAATCCAGTTTGACATTTTGAAAACCTGTAAGGACTTAAGAGATTCAACCTAAAGAAAAGAAATCCTATGTACTTCAGCAGAGCCAAGTTTTTGAGTGGTGCATTTTTTTCAGTAAGGCAAATTGTTCATTGGGCTGTCCATATTGTGTTGTAAGCACTTGGGGATGAAATAAAGGAGATATAGCTGGGCACTGTCAGGCCTGCCCCCCAGCAACCTGAGAGATTTCTCTAGAAATCCTGACAAAGGCTGAGCCAGACGTGGTGGCACATACCTTTAAATAACAGGGGAAACTGAACAGGCAGATCTCTGTGAGTTCAAGGCCAGCCTGATCTACATAGTGTTCCAAAGAAATAAAACAAAACAAAGCAAAACAACCCCTAACTGCCCTAACTCAGGCTGACCCAGGATTCATGGTTTTGACATTCAAAAGAATTCCAGGACTTAGAAGTTTATGAAGAAAGTAACTGAGATACAGACTTAAGCCTGAAGGTCAGGAGAAGGAGTACTCAGAACTCCAGCATGAGAGCAGGGTATGGGCCACTCAAAGACAGCCAAAGCAGACCATGCAGACAATAGTCATGTATGAAATCTGAAGTTTGTGAATTATCACTGGATGCTTCCTGGGGGCATTTGGTGGCGGCACAGTCCATAAAGGAAAAGTTTCACTCGCAGGGCTCTTGAGTATCTTTACTGTAAGCAGTTTTGTTTGAGATTCTCTGGCAATGTCTGGGGACAAGAATGAAAGTCTGCCCAAGGTAATACACACACACACACACACACACACTTGGACCTTATATTTGGATTGTTGCTAATATAACATAAAATATGTATTATGAAAGGAATATTAACTCTAGGTCAGCATCCTATATAGCAAATATTGGAGTTCTTGCTTCTCATCTGGTGACAGGCTTTTTTTTTTTTTTTTTTTGACAGTTTGTGTTGTCCTGACTGTCTTGGAACTCACTCTGCATCCAGGCTGGCCGCAAACTCACAGAGATCTGCCTGCCTCTGCTGCCTAAGGGCTTGTGTTAACACTCTGGGATGAGGGGTTCCTTTCTCCCCTGTGTCCCCCAAGTTTCCTGCCTGTCCTACCTCAGGATGGTCGCAATTCTGTTCTGACTTCATAGTTCAGGCTTCTTTTCTACTTCTAAGTTACCCTCCTATGATAAAGTCCTGGGAATATACAGAAGAAGAAAAAAAAAAAAAACCCAAGGGAGAAAATGCAGAGAAATTTCTTGTCAAAGTGGGATTTGAAGGGTAAGACAGAATACTTGTAAACCTGACCTAAGAAAAAAAAGCATAATTCATAGAACTCATAACTCATGACTGGTTTTGAGACATTAAATAAAACAGGTTGTAGAACCAGATCTCTCCTCAGACAATGGAAGGCATATAGAAAAGCCATTTAGTTAATAGAATGCAGTCTTAAAATGAGTCTTAAAATACAGCAGAATGTTTGCACTTGCACGGTACTTTGCTCTTTTAAAAGTACTAGTACTTGCTCAGGCCACCACTGTACTTAGTGGGATCGGAGCAGCACCCTAAAGCTCAGCTGATCCCAGCTTCTGGGGTCCTGAGGTCAAGAACAGTGTGACTGTGGCTCCGTTTGCTCACAGGGAGAGCCAGGCTCTTTGGTTTAGGAAGTGCTGTAAGGTGCTTAAGGTTAAAGGCTGTCAGAGCAATCTGAGTTTGGATCCCAAACCTTTTCTCATTGAGCATGAACTTTGGACAATGTCTTGAGTCTCAACTTTCTCAGCTGTCACAGGATTCGCATATCAGATATTTACATTACGATACATAACAATAGCAAAATTACAGTTCTGAGGTAGTTACAAAAACATTTTGTTTAGGAGTTTCACCACAACATGAGGAACTATATTTAACGGGTTGCAGCGTTAGGGAGGCTGAGAAATACCGATATACTTTCCTTTATTTCTTGGGGACTTTACTGACAATTGAACAAATGACCGCTTGGGTCACAGAAAGCATTCGTGAACTGACAGCTCTGCATACTTATGCTCTGGAAACACTCAGGAAACTACCTGTGCAGGTTTAGGAAACTTCATCTGCAAAATGGGTGCAGTATAGCCCGCAGTCTTCAAGTAGCAACTATTTGCAAACAAAACTACAGTCAACTACTCCTTCCCTATTCTTTATAGCACTTGTTTCCACGAGGTTAGACGAGGGAAAAGCGAGAGGAACAGGAGCGTGTGAGGCATGGCAGCCCCTAACAGCTCAGTCCCACCCAGGACGATCGCCCACGCCCACTGCTCCACTGCTCGCCTAGGAAGTCCAGCCCGCTGGCAGGCTCTGGGAATCTGCTTGGCCAAGCGTACTGGGTAAGGGTGCCGGGAAGCAGGGGGCGGGGCCACGGGGAATCGGGGGCGGAGCCTATGGCTGGGGGCGGGGCCACGGGCGGGGTCCAACAGAGCTCCTCTGCTGCGCGCGCCACGTCTCCCTCAGCAAGCGTGTGGAGGAACCGGCAGGGGAGGGCGCCACCGCGCGGGGCGGGAACTAGCTCATCTCGCGAGAGTTGGCGACGGCCGGCCGCGGCGGTGGCGGCGTGTCCGTGAGAGCGGCGTGGGGGCGGGGAGGAGAGGCGGCAGCGGCGGCGGCGGCGGCGGCGGCGGCGTCCGAGCTACGCCACACGGGGCCGGGGCGCCGGGAGCTGGAGCGCGGCGCAGGGTCGTGGTGGCGGCGGTGAGGAGGAGCGCGGAGGAGGAGGAGGAGGAGGCGGAGCCATGGCGGGCCAGCAGTTCCAGTACGATGACAGCGGGAACACCTTCTTCTACTTCCTTACCTCCTTCGTGGGGCTCATCGTGATCCCCGCCACCTACTACCTCTGGCCGCGAGACCAGAATGCGGGTGAGTCCCGGCGGCGGCGGCGGCCGCCCCGTCCCGCCCGGTGACGCCGCCCGTGCGTCCCGGCCTGCGGGGCCCGAGCCCGGCGGGCGGCGATTTCCGGGGTCACCGGCTGCGTGGTCCCCGGGAGTTTGGTTTGGATCCGCTGTGCATTGTTCTGGACATCCCTTGCCTGCTGCCTCTTTGTCTTCCCCGCCTCTGCCTGTGTTGGGTGTTCTTTCTGCAGCGAGCCGGATGGGCTGGGGAAGATGGATGGGGGTGGGAGAAGAGTTCTCCGAGGAGGCACCTCGGCTCCCGCCACCCTTCTTCTCCGTCATCCCGCTGTCCCTGCTGCAGCTGTTGTTACAGATGTTTGGGGAGCACCTCCGAGCTGGGTGGCATGTTTGGGACTTTGAAGTGAGCTCACCACCCGCCCACCCTGTCACTTCCTCCCTTTTTTGCTTTTTTTTTTTTTTTTTTTTTTTTTCTCATTTGTTCACTCACATCGTGGGGGTTGGAAGCGCCGCCGTTATTCCTTTTATAAAAGCGAAAATAGGTTTCTCTCCCTCTCCTTTTTCTTTTCTCTGTGGAGTTTCCTGTTTACAACGGGAAAGTGCAAGGATGAAGGATCGTGGATCGGAGGAGGTAGTTGTGGGGTCGCTAGTCCATTTGCTGCTCTTAGTTCTTGAGTCTTTTCGCATTAAGCATCGTGTCAGAACACAAACTAAAATAGTTTCATGGAATGTTAGGTGCCCTGTAGTGCTGGATTCTCTGTTTACGAAGACATATGGCACGAGATAGTCTTAAAGCTGATGGCACTAACTCCAAGTGCCTATTGGGTTATTTCAGGTGGTGTCAACCATAATTTGTAGGTTTGGGGTAATAACAGCGGCACTGAGGGAAAGCTTTCTGTGTCTGCTAAGTTGCTTTTAGGATGGGTGTGGTGATGATCTAGGTTGTCTAGGTTGTGTACTGTGCCTTGGGAAAATTGTTACCAGTGAGGCTCAGAACTTGTTACACTTTGATGAGAGAATTCAGTGTCCTATAAAATTATTTAGTTATGCAATAGAACTAAAGTAAATTTAGGATAAAGTGCAAGCAAGGATTATATCTCTTTTGTACATTTGACAATAAGTTTCAGTATCCATTACATGCAACAATTTACCCCAAGTTACCCTGGTTTCTCATTTAGGACTGCTTTATGAAATTGTATTTCACACTCTTGGGCTTTGTGTTTCTAGGTGCATTTAGATAGCGTGGGTTTTTGGACAGTGGTGTACATACTTTTGGTGTCCTAATACAGAAATGTTTTTTTAATTGACTTTCACACCTAAGCCATTCTTTCAGTATTTCAATTTAAAGAAATCCATGCCCATTGTGGTGGCTCACAAATACTATACCAGGCCTTTGAGAGGTGGAGGGGGCCAAGGTGATTCACAGTTCAAGACCAGTGACACCTGCTACGTAGTGAGTTCAAAGCCAGCCTGGCAACATGAGACCTTGCCCTAAAATAGGCTGGCAAGATGGTCCAGCAGATAAAGGCCCTTGCCCCAAAGCCTGACACCTTGATTCTGGTCTCTGGAACTTGACTCCTGAGACTCCTTGACCCCATCTCCACAGAAGGGCTGTAGGCACCCCCCACCACCACCATCACTGTGTAACTAAAAAGAAACAAAAGCTTCAGAGGGAGGTATACTTTTCATTATTGTGGTTTAAGTTATCACCTACTTGTGTCAGTGGTTGGTTGTGTAGAAAACAAGCAGTATTGGGACAGTAGGTAGATTGGTTGAATAGTATCAGGAGCTCCTCTGATTTCAGAAACTCTTCTTTATGGAAGCTTTTGAAAATTGAAAGTGATTTTTTTTTAGTGATAATTTTGAGCTACAACATGTGTTTGATAATATATCACACAAGACGTACTTCTCCTTTCCTTGGGGGAGGGTCTTTGGACAAGTGCTAGTAGTATAGATGAAAGCACTTAATTTTGGCAGGGTAAATCTTGACCTTCCAGTGTTAGTTTTAAGAATCTTCTTTAAAAAGTAGTGGGGAACTTGGTATGGTGGTTGGTGCCTTTAATCTCAGTACTTGGAGGCTCAGGCAGGCAGAACTCTGAGAGTTAGAGGCCAGTTAGGGTTACAGTAAAAGCCTTTGTCTTAAGTGTAATCAAAACAATGCAGTGAGGTAAGAACTGTTATCCTCAGTTTACTGATGAGACCTTGGAGGTTGGGCACGTTTCCTGTATGCAGAAACTGTATTAGAATACTGTTAGCTTCAAAGCTCTTTGTTTCTATATTGTTAGATTAAGAAGATACATGAACTCTGTTGTAGCTTTGTTTCTTTTTTACATCTGGCTCTCTGTTTCAGGTTTGCTACTTAGTACATATGTATACACTTGTTGATATATTTGTTTGGTCTTGCCTCAGAGTCAGTGTAGAAATGAAGGATGCTTCAGTGTTATGCTAATTAAGAGACTTGTTGGTGGACACTTGCGTTTTCTTGGGTTTACTATTACTTATGTCATTTCTTTAGAACTACAGTGATAGTAAAAGGATGCTTTCATTATTTGCCCCTTCCTCCAGCCCAGTTGCAAGGTCTTGAATGTCAGAAGTCTTGAATTACAGGTTCATTCAAAGCCCCTGAAAAAGAAAGTTTTTCAAACATGTTTGTAGCAAAATTAGTTGCTCATTTGTTGTTGTGTGAATGCTTTTAGAGTTTTTACATGATCATCTCATTTAGAAAATGGTCTTGTTTTCCTTTTGGAATATTAGTTTCCTTGGCTATTAGTAATGTATGTGTTTTTTAAATTATATTTTCATTTACTTTGTGTATATATTTGTTGGCAGAGGAAAACTTCTGGGAGTCAATTTTCTCCTACCCTGTGGACTTTGAGAATTGAGCTAAGATTGTCAGGGATGGCTGCAAGCACCTTTACCTCCTGAAGCCATTTCATCTCCCTTCCATGTTAATTTTGTTGTTTTGTTTTTTCTCTGTGTAGCTCTGGCTGTCCTGGAACTCCCTCTGTACATCAAACTGGCCTTGAACTCTCAGATCCTGCCTCTGCTTCCCTAATGCTGAGATTAAAGGCATGTGCTATCATTGCCTGGCTCCATGTTATTTTATTTTATTAATTTAAAGTATATATGTGGGGCTTTCAGTTTCAAAGTTCACAGTTGTTTCTTCTTGGCTTTCTTGGAATTGAGTACATTGTAAAATGTAGTGCCATTTCACAGGGTTTAGGAAAATAGAAATAGTGTAGTCTTCACCATATTTGATATGCTGATTGGCTTGCTCTCTAAACATTGTTAGTGGAATCTTTTTGCCCTGATTTTAGTCTTTTGTATTGGGCTAAGTATACTTCATTTATACCCCTTTTAGTAGTGAACAGTCTTTGGCTCTTTGAAAATTGGTTGAATAAAATGGATCTATATGAAAAAGTAATGACATGAATGGTTTAGATTTCCCTCCAACAGTGGTTCTTAACAGAGGCTACAAGTAAAATTACTCAGAGAGCTTATACACACAAGTATTCCTAGAGACTCTCATCTAATCAGTCTGGAGTGAGTGCTAAATACTAATATTTTATAACAAAAGGTCTAAATTGTAGGTGGGTTTGAAGGCTTCTTAGAGAACCTTCTTGAAATGGCTTTTGTTGGAGTTATTTTGAGTGATAGTATATTTGTTTTGGTATGTGCTTTTTGCTAAAAACACCCCCTCCCAAACCAACCAGCCAGCCAACCAACCAACCAAAAAACCAGAACAGAAAACCAGAAATTAGGACCAGAGAGTTGGCACAGTGGGTAAAAGCACTTTCCTTATATACCTGACCTGGACCCCATTGGGAGAGCCAAGACTAGAAATTTGTTCTTTAACCTCATGCACAGAGAGTGGCATACATACATACCTACCTCCACCACCATTAAAAAAGGTGTACCTAGCCTTTTTGATTTTGAATCACTTCTAAAACAGTGCTTAATAAAGTTCTGGAAGTTGAAAGTAAAATTTATTTGTCAAAACAACTCACATTTGGTTTTGAGTTTGTGTGTGTGAGTATTTTGCATGAATGTAAGTAGGTATATCATGTGAGCACCTGGTGCTTGAGGAGGTCAGAAGTTAAGATCCAGAGTTATTATGGCTGTGAGCCACCACCATGTGGGTGCTGGGAACTGAACTCAGGTCCTCTGTGAGAGCAGCACGTTCTCCCTTAACTTCTGAGCCATCCTTCCACCCCCCAAAGACAACTTTTAAAAAGTTTATAACCAGTTTATTGTAGTTATCCATTAATAGATTCCAAAGTAGTTACCATTATGTTGTGATTGGAGTCTTTAGCATTTTAAACATTCTTAAGATCCTGAAATAGTAACTATAGTTACTTCATTCAGCCTTCCTATTTTTGTTTTTCATAAATACTGTTCTGTGACTTTGTGTGCACTGCCTCTTTGTTCTTTCTGGTTTTGGTTTTTTTAATTAATTTTTTTTCTGGCCTCCCAATCAAAAACATGTGCCACCACCCATGCCCAGCCTATCTATCTATCTATCTATCTATCTATCTATCTATTCTTTCTTTCTTTATATTTAAATTTTTATTTTGTTATTTTTTTAAATGGTTTTGTGTGTGTGTGTTGGGGGGGGGTGTCTGGGAGGGTGGTATGTATGAGTGTGAGTTCCTGTGTGGTCTAGAAGGTTTTAGATTCCCCTAGAGCAGGAGTTACCGGGTAGTGTTGAGCTGGCACAGTCTGGTGATGGGAACTAAACATCCTCTGGAAGAGTACACATACTCCTAATTGCTGTACCATCTTTCAAGCCCTAATGTTTGTTGAGTTTTTGATTCCTTGACCTTTTTCAAAACTGCCTGATTTTGAAATCTGTCTTGGCAGATTCCTGTGCTTTTAGGCAGGTGGTGGTTTGAGCATGATCATCTGTAAAACAGTGACAGAGAAGTCTCTTTTTATAGAATTAGAGTGGAGATTAAACTGGGCTTTCATGTCAAGTGTTGAGAACAGTGTCTGACATGCAGGCAGCACACACTGTTTTGATTTGCTCCTTAAGTCCTCAGGTCTCTTTTTATTGTTGGAAGAGATTAGTGAAATGTTTTAAAGTTAATTTTATTTGCTTATGCTCTCTCAAATAATAAGTCAGTCACCTCTTTCTTATTTGAGGATAGGAGTAAGTGAGGTGTCCATTTTTCTCATTTAGCACTATAGAAGGAAAGTCGTGCTTTTAAAAGTTTTAAGGTCTAGCCTAGTCTCTGTTTTAGTTAATTTTGAACTCCAAACTTCATTTTTTAGGGATGGAAATAATAACTTGCCATAAGGAATCAAGAAATGGTATGAGACTGGCTTGTGGTGCACACCTGCTTTTGGGAGGCTGGGGCAAGAGGATTGTAAATTGCAGGTCATTCTGGGCTACTTAGTCCTCCAGACGAACCAGACCCCTAAGAATGGTTTTTAGAAGGAAAAAAAATACATGTAAATATACTTATAGAACTATAATAGGCAAATAATGTTTTTAGTTTTTCTAGATGATAGATCAGATTTTTTTTCTAGTCTCTGTTTTTTTCTTAAGCGACATATACCCAGTGCAGAAAAACACAAGCCATCTCTCTGCTAGTACCCGTTGCCAAGCTGGTCTCTTGGATTCCATATTTGGAACCCACATGATAGGAAGAGAACTGACTCCTGCAAGTTTTCCACTGAACTCCACATACACAGCATGGTGTACACACACACACTCACACACACATGTAATAAAAAATTTAAAAAGGGCAGTTTTTGTAGAGGATCCTAATTCAGTTCTCAGCACCCATAAACCACACATAACTAGCTCCAGAGGATCCAACACTCTACTCTCTTCTGGCCTCAGTGTGTATCTGCATGGATGAAAAAAAAAAAAAAAAAAAAAAAAAACAATGTAGACACAACGCTTATCAGTATGGTGGAGGAGAAGGTTTATTGTAGTTATGGGGAGAGCATAGTCAGAGGCATCTGGAAGGGTCCTGACTGAACCTGGCCAAGGGTTGCAGGAGGAGGAGAGGAGAGCAGTGGGGTGTTAAAGAGGAGCCTTTGACCAAGTGGTTGGGTTACATAGGGATTTGAAGCTGGGGGAAGGGCAGCCTAGCACTGGGCTGGAGATTTAGGGTGGGGGCAGATCATACCAGCCATGTGGTTGAATTTGAGACCTAGCTCCACATGTGTCCCCCCAATAATAAAATAACACCTTTAAAAACGAAAAAGCGTGAAGGAATGAACAGAAGTTGATTTTTTTTCTCTTATAGGTGATGATTTTTATTTTATTTAAACTGTGAACTCTCCCACTGAACATTATTCTTGATATGCTCCATAAATTTTGGTATATCATTTTTTTTGTTCATCTTTAAAGTTTTCTGAATTCTCTGATCTATTGAGTTCATGTTCACAGTTCTATAAATTTTACTTCCATTGTAATTTACTTACTGATTTTTTAATGCCATCCCATGTAGTCAGAGAAAAGATAATATGATAATTTGTGGTCTAACCTATGGCTAGTCTATAAAATACTCTGTACTGGGAGATTGGCTGTTTCTGCTGTTGAGATAGTGTTTTGTGTATGATTGGGGGAACTGGTTGGTAGTTGGTTTTTATATTGGGTCTTCTATTTGTGTTTAGCAGTAGGCTACTCCAGAAACACCTGAAGAGTGACTTGCTCTAGGGACCTGGAGTCGTGCCTAAGGTCAAAATTGACAGGTTAATCAAAGTTTAATTTGAAGCCATTCTTCAAAAGATGTAAGCCTTCAAAACAGTTACATAAGACAAAGTCTCCAGTGTAGGGTTGTCTAGGTGTGGAAGACATATTCCTGGTGCTTCTCTTTTCTTCCTCAGTTCTCCGGGAGGATAATTTTTGATTGTCTTTCTTGGGGCAATTCTCACTTGCCCTTCTAGGTGGAGTTACAAAACTACAGTCTTTTTCATCGGTGTTGTTTATTAGCTTTAAGGTGTAAGGTGATGTGTGCTTAATGCTCTTTGAATAGTACTTGGAGGGAATTTAAATATTATCCTTTTGAGTAAACTGAGACCTCAAGTAGGTCTTGCCTCAAAGTTGAATAGTCATATTCAACGCCTATAGTCATCAGGTGTAAGATTGGATGTTGGCCCCAAACTAGCCAAATCTTCTCTTTTAGCTGCTACTTTTTACTCTTTTCTGTAACTAAGGAAATATTGCACATTATTAAAATACCAAAGTAGCAGCTGGAAAGTGCTGAAGGAGAATAGTAGTTCTGTTTTGGGGCTTGGTCAAGTGTTTCATGCAGAGAAGGTGATTTAAGATGGTTCTTGAAAAGAAGGACATTCTGTTAAGTAGGTAGACACTGCAAAAGCTTGTAGTAAAGTAAGTAAATGACAGATTTGAAATGTGATTGGCACATTGGACCAATTGAGCCATTTTGAGAAGTTTATTTACTCTTTGTCCCATTATTAACCTAGAAAACAGCAATGACATCTGGCTGGTTTTGCTTTTTGGAACATAGTGGAGAATGATTTAGAAGCTAGGGAAACTAGATACCTATTTCATTAAAATGTTAGAATTTACAAGTGTGACTAGCTTAAAAAGAAAATGCTGAGATAGCTTGGACTGCTGTTTCTTATATATTCACTTCCCCCTTCAATAATTTCTAGTCCCTTGGAAGTTATTTGATGATCATCCAGTTACAGTTTGGGAAGTGAGTATAGTGGAAAGGATTGGGATGAACATTAAAAATGTCTGTGGGCATTACTTGTGTGTATGTGTACCTAATGGTTATGTCTGGTGCTTCTGGAGTCCAGAAGAGAGCATTGGGTTCCCTGGAGCTAGAACTACAAATTGTGTGAGCCACCACGTGGGTGCTGGGAATCAGAAACAGGTCCTTTAACAGCAGCAAATGCTCTTAACTGCTTGCTGATCCATCTCTTCAGCCACCCAACACCCCTTTTTAAAATACTGAGTTTGGTTATCAGGCTTTGTTCTGTGACTGTTTATTTTAATTAGAAAAAAACCTGGTTGATACTGTGTTCAAAGCAATTGTGAGCTGCCATGTGTGGGTGCTGGGACTGGAATCCAGGGCCTAGGTAAGAGGAACAGGTGTTTCTAATTGTGGAGCCATCTCTCCAGCCCCTCATAGCAGTATATTTTATTGATTATATACTTAATTTAGGGCATATAATCTTTTAAAGACTACATCTTGAAGGGATATTAGAGACAGAAGAAACATGATTGGGGAAAAAATCCTATGTATTTTATTTTGACAGAGGAGTTTGGTACCATACATGTAGTCTATATGCACAGAGGAAATCATTTGGGAACTTGACAGAAGGAATTAGGGTACATATAGGCTTTATAGATGTGACAGACATTGGATTGGTAAAATGTAAAATCGTTTTCTTTAAAGGTTAGGTTGATACACATTTGAACCCAAGGGAGAACCTGAAAAGTTAAAGGTGAGGTTAATTAAGATTAAGATGAGGTTCTCCAATTAAAAAATTTTAAGATTTTGTGCATATGTGTGGGTTTATGCATGTATATGAAGGGGGCTTAGGAAGCCAGATGAAGGTGTATTCTTGGAGCTGGAGTTACCAGGTGGTTTTGCACAGCTTAACACTAGTGCTCTTAACTACTGAGCCATCCCTCCAGGGACTCCCACTTTTCCCTTTCCTTTTATTCTTGAGTGAGTTTTATTGTGAATCCCTGGCTGTCATCTGAGTGCTGGGATTAAAGCTATGCACCACCATCAAGACTTGTTCCTTATTTACACACACACACACACACACACACACACACACACACAGAGAGAGAGAGAGAGAGAGAGAGGGAGGGAGGGAGGGAGGGAGAGGGGAACAACGAACATTGAGTTCTCATCTCCATGCCCAGCTTTCAGATCAGATGTCACTTTAAAAGTTTTCTAGGTTTAGCTGGGTGGTGGTGATCTCATTGGTTCAAGACAGAAATACATGGCTTGGTGGAGGTGGTACATGCCTTTAATCTCAGCATTCAGGAAGCAGAAACAGGTGTATCTCTGAATTTGAGGCCAGCCTGATGTACTGAGAGATCTCTCAGTCAGGGCTACACAGAGAAATACTGTCTCAAACAAACACATGAAAAATACTACTATAATTTCCTGGATTTAGTGAAATGGCTCACTAAGCTTTATGATCTGAATTTGATTTCTGAACACATACACTAGAAGGTGAGAACTAAATTCTGCAGGCTGTTCTTCCACTTCACATGCATGTTCATGTACCACTTCCTTCCACAAATAAAAATGTAAGCAAAACAACAAAAAACCCCTTCTGACAAAAAAAAATTCCCATCCTTGCCAAACTCTTTATCATTCATGCCAAGGCCACTTTGTTTATTTGAAAGTTCTTGTTCATCATACTCTTGAAAAAAATGCCTTACTGTTTGAAATTGTGTTTTTGTCATGAAGAAATTTTCTCATTCAGATCCAAATCTTTTCAACTTTTTCTTATATAGGTCAATTTAGTAATTGTTGCTTATTCACTGGCTGACATTAGTAGGTACAAAAAACAACAAAATGTTGAGTGGGTAACTGGCATGGGGTGTGGGAGAATTAGAATTAGATGCTGAATTGTTACACTGCCAGCACTGTAAAGAGTGTAAGAGAGTGAAAACAAGTGTTGTGAAGGTTAACTGGATAAAATATTGAATCTAGTTGGGGTAATATTAGTGGCAAGCTAAAAGTTAGAAAGTTTTAAATATTTAAATTTGCTTTTTAGATTTATTTTTGTGTATATGTGTATTGCCTACATGTATGTATATGTACCATGTATGTGCCTGGTACCCAAGGAGGTCAGAAGAGGGAGCATTGGATCTCTTGGAACTGGAGTTAGAGGCAGATATTAGTTGCTATGTGGGTGTTGAGAACCAAACCTGGGTCCACTGGGAAAGGAGCCAGTGTGCTAACTGCTGAGCCATCTCTCCAGTTCCCAGAGAAGGTTTTGGAAAGTAGGCAGATTCTATAGGGCAGGGTTTCACTATGTATCTCAGGCTAGTCTTGAACTTGGGCAATCCTTTTGCCTCAGCATTAAGAATGCTAGGATTGGGGCTGAAGAGATGACGCAGTGGTTAAGAACATTGGCTGCTTCTTCAAAGGACTCAGGATTCCCATCACCTATATGGTAGCTTACAA
Source organism: Sigmodon hispidus (assembly GCA_004025045.1). Lineage (NCBI taxonomy): Eukaryota > Metazoa > Chordata > Mammalia > Rodentia > Cricetidae > Sigmodon > Sigmodon hispidus. The sequence goes on along the minus strand of PVIH01005124.1, from coordinate 71,420 downwards.
CCATCTGTAACTCCAGTTCCAGGGGATCTGAGACTGTCTTCTGTCTAGCCTCTGTAGGCATCAAGATGCACACAGTACACAGACATACACAGGCTTAACAAATAATAAAAAAAAGTAGTATGAGCAAAAGAATAGAAGTGGGGCAGCATGGGATGTGTGCTCAAAGGGCACATCAGGTCAGTTGCAACCAGGGTTCATGAAGTGAAGGAATGTGAGAAAATACAATGGAGTATTGAAGCCCCTTGTATGTCCCACTGAAAAGTTTGTAAGTTACTTTTGCAGCTACACTGTGTGCCAGTCAATGGAATCTTACAGGACGAGAGCAAACAGAATTTAAGAAGTAGACAGAGAATAATGTGATCTAAACAATGGTGCCAGGACATTCTGCCTGAAGTATAACCTTTTTTAATTTGAAATTAATGCAAGTTTGTGATTTTTAGGTGTATAATTCAGACTAGCACTCTATTTTTAAAACCTTTTCATCTACCTGTTCTCTTGTTAGGCCTGTTAGTTACCCCCACCCTCTCCCAAATATTTTTCTCCTATAGTAGGATCACATAATCCTAGGTATTTTTGTGTGTGTGTGTGATTTACTTTGTGTAAGCTTTAAGCTTTCAGATTTTCTGTATGTTCTAATGTTATCAAAGCTTGATTGTTTTTATGGCAGAATAATCCATCAGAATAGTCCACATTTTTTCATCTGTTGAAGAAATAAATTAATTTCCTTATGTTTGTTTATATATATTGGGAACATACCTAAGATTCTGTTACCAATTTCAAGATTATACAAATTTAATCATTTTTTTTTCCTGAGCAATTTAATGATTTTAACTCTTTAAACTTTTGCATGCTTGGAACTAATTTTTAATTCAAAATCAAATGAAAATGAATTCTAGGTTTTTCTGTCACCAATCTTCCCCATAGCCCTGGTTCTGAACATGACCCTGTGCAGAGTTGTGCCAACTGCCTGAAATACCCCAGATCATACTGCCCTGGAAATCAGGCTTCTGATTCTCCTGCCAAATTGTTCCTTCACTCTTCACAATAATTTTTTTTTCCTATTTTATGTCTAGTACATTTTTGGAGGTGATAAACTTTGTTTCACTTGACTTTATTAGAAATTGCATCTAATCAGTTGTTCTTAATTATTTTTTTGTTCCTAAATTTTATTTATGTGTTTATACAGAACATTCCAGACCAATGTGTCTTAATCTCCTCCTCCCCTTAGTCTTGGTTAATCTGGAAGTAACACAGCTAATAGGTCTCTTTGTTACTGGTCACAATGAGCAACCAGTCTCAGAGATTGCTCTTCAAAAAAAAAAAAAATTTTTTTTTTTTTTTCCTCAGAGACAGTGTTTCTCTGTGTAACAGCCTTGACTGTCCTGGAACTGGCTTTGTAGACCAGGCTGGCCTTGAACTCACAGATCTGCCTGACTCTGCCTCCTTATACTGGGATTGAAGGCATGTGTCACCACTGTCTGACTGTGTGCTGCAGTATTTGATATACCTTTTGGATAAAGGCACCTTAGAAGTGATGGCAAACTTGCTCTTGCTCTGTTGGATGGTCACAAACCCTCCAAGATTTTCAGCCTTCCTGTTCACTTCCATATTCTACTGGAGGAATTGTTTGCAGTTGGCAGTATCCATGATTCTATCTAGAGGGTGTTTTCAGTCAAGGGTAAACTCTCCCCCCCCCCCCGACTTTTTCACAAGGCTCCATGGTGGCAGAGGAAGCAGAAATTATGTTTTTATTCTTAAATATTTTGGGTTTTTTTTTTAATTAATTTTTCACTTTGGACATGCAGTCAGTAGGTATAGGAGAGTTCATGAGAAAAGGGGCACAGTATGTTTTGGTTCTTTTAGAACTGTTTGAACGATCTGGAAACTCCTTTTTTAGAGGGAGGCAGTGTAATAAAACTTGTGAAAGTCCCATCTCTAGTTATTTGATGCTCTTTAGGAAAGAGCTGTAACTTGGCAAGTTACTGAGTTTCTCTGAGCCTCAGTATTTTTAAAAATAGAACAGCAGTATGTATATATCTTGGTACTTAATGTTTGGTATTTCATTAGAAAATCTAAATGAAATCATTCATATACTTAACAGATACTAAGTACCTGTCATCTACCACACTGGTAACAGAAAATACAGGGGAGAACAATATAGGCATCATCCTTGTAGCTTCCTGGGAGTTTGGGGAATGAGTAATTGGAAAACTGCATGTAAACCATCAAAATGCCACATAATAATAAATGCTGTGTTAGTTCACAGAAGGCCTTCCCGAGAACATTCCTAACAATTGAGAGCTGAATGAAAAAAAGGAGCCTAGTCATTAATGTTCTATGTTGGCTGGAGGAAGGCCTATTTTAGGCCGAGAAAACAATTGTGTATGTAAGCTTTTGAAACAGAAAAGTGTTTGACATGTTCTAAGAACAAAGGAAATTAAAGTGTTTGAGATGTGGTCCATGAGGAAGATAGCCTGGGCTGAAAAGTCAGAGAGCTGGTTTCCTATTCAGATGTGTCTCAAGAAGTTTGGATAGAAGATACATCTCATTTGCTGTTTTTATTAAACAAGATTGAAAATATTTATTTACTTTTATGTATTGTGTTAGTATATACCACATATGTGTGGGTGCCTTTGGAGGCCAGAAGAGGGCTTTGGGTCCCCTAGAGCTGGAGTTGCAGGTGGTTAAACTGCTAGACACATGTGCTAGGAAACAAACCTGGGTTTTCTTGGAAGAGCAGTGAGTCCTCTCAGCCACTGACTAGTCTGCCCCCCAGGGTCCCTCCCTCCCTCCCAGTTTTTGAGGCAGGGTTTTTCTGTGTAGAGTCATGGGTGCTAGGAATTGGACTGGCTCTTCCTAAAAGAGCAGCCAGTGCTGCTTTAATCAATGAGCCATTTTTCCAGCCCCAGCCTTTTTTGTTTTGTTTTTTTAAAATCAGGGTCTTTCTTTATTGTCTAAGTTGGCCTCAAACCCCTAGGTTTAAGTAATCATTGTGTCTCAATTTCCTGGTTATTTGGGGGTTTAGGCAAATGTGCCAGTGTTTGATTCATCAGAGCTATTTTGAACTACCCAATAGTTTTTAGAATATATAGCCAGGCACATTGGCACATTACTGTAATCCCAGCATTTGGTGGGTAGACAGGACAGTCAGGAGTTTGAAGCCAGTTTGGGCTACCCAAGACCCTCTTTCAAAAAGAGAAAACTATTTCATTTGTTTTTAGAGATATAGTCCTTTTGGATTTGAATGTGATACTAGAAAATTTCCTTCAAATGATAAATAAATACAGCACTATAGTAATTCAGCATGTGCTTTTGATCCTTATACTATAACTAAACATTGTCTTTTTTTAAAAAAAAAAATTATTTATTTGTGTGTTGTGTGTAGGTGCACATGTGTATGGGTGCCCACAGGAGAAGGTATTAGATCTCCAGGAGCTGAAATGATAGGTTGCTGTGAGCGCCCTGGTGAGGGTACTGGGAACTGATCTCAGGTCCTAGTAGAGCTCAGCAAGTGCATTTAACTGATGGGTTATCTCTCCAGCCCTAGTCATAGTATTTTAAAGGTGGTTTTTACAGAATTCGCTTACAGTGCCAATCAATACTTAGAGTTAAGAATACACCTCCAGAAATAATTTTGTAATGTCTGTTATTGATTTGCCTTTAGATGACATGCAAAAAATGGCAGACAAACATTAACTAGGATTATTCGAGCTTTTTTCAGGCCTTTTGTTGTTAACTGTTTACTTTTTAAATATTTTAAAATAAGATTCTCTTTTTATCTGAAAGATGCTTTTAGAGTATTGGGAAGAGATGATTATTACTTCTTAAACCTTTGTCGGTTTTAAATCTGTTCTCAATTTTCAAGCCACATCATTCATCTTTTATTTGCTGAATCCTTTATGAGAAGGAGGGGATGAAATTGGAGGCAATTTTGTCTCCCAAATAGCACTTAACAATGTCTGGAGTAGTCATTGTAGTCATCTTCTTCCTCCTCCTCCTCCTCCTCCTCCTCCTCTTTTTCTTCTTCTAACCTCCTTTTTATTTTATGTGTATGAGTTCTTTGCCTGCATGTATGTCAGTGCACCTTTGCATGAAATGCCTGGGGAGGCCAAAAGGAGATGTCCATTCATAAACCATCATGTTTGCTGGGAACTGGACATAGGTCTTCTGTAAGCCCGATAGGGCTGGAGGGATAGCTAGTGGCTCTTCAGTTCCATTGGGAGTGTGTAATTATTTTCTACCAAGCAGGTGTTTTTGGTACCTAGCTGTTGTAATGATAAACCATTATAATGACAAACCGTAGTATATAGGCTAGCAATTGAAAACAAAGACTTGACCTCAAGATACCAGTAATGCTGAAGTTAAAACAAAAACCCTGCTCTGCAGTACTTGTTTTAGTACCATAAAAGGAAAAGAAAAATAAAGTAGACGAGTGTATCACATAAATACATGCTGATGTCCAGTCGCTTACTAGCTTTAGGAAGACAGGCTAGCTTTTAGTTTGTCTGAACTGCTTGCTTTGTATTGGTTTTATTTTTGTCAAAGGTTCCTGGGAATTGGGAGCCTTTCTGGTGGTAGGGTAGTTTGCTCTCAGGAGTTATACACTGTTGATCAGTTATCTCCTGTGTTCCTTTCTCCATTGTCATTATTTGCTTAGGTGGATTAACCCAAATTTGCATTCCCATTTAGATAATCTGGTACTGGGTGGTGGAGATGGTGAGCAAGTATTAGTGACCTTTCTGTTTCTTCCACATATAATGGTTCTACACCAGCCAGGACAAACAACAAACCTCCAAGTTAAGAATGTAATGGAAAAAAATCAAAATTAATAAAAAATGTAAAATAACCTTTAGTTCTGTTCTATTTTGTAGTCAGGATGACTAGATTTTTGTTGTTGTTTAGAGCTGTAATTCTTGGTTTTCCACTTTTGTATTATTTTATTCCTGTTTTCAAACACCCTAACAAGACAAACCACTATTGTAGAAAAATTTGTTTGTCTATTGTATTGGTTACTTTTCTGTTGCTGTGATAAACACCATGATCAAGGTAATTTATAGAAAGAATGTTTTATTTGGCTCATGGTTCCAGGAGGCTCAGAGTCTGTGGAGGGCTTACATCATGAACCCCAAGTAGGAAGCAGAGAGAATGCATTCAATATGGCACGATTTAAATTTCCAAAGCTTTTTTCTAGTGACATGTTTCTTCCAAACAGTGCCACGTCTTCCAAACTTTCCCAAACAGTGCCATCACTTGGGGACCAAGTATTAAAACATCTGAGCCTATGGAACATTCTCATTCAAACCACTGAGCCATTTTGTTTTTAATTGATTAAAAAAACTGTAGACAATGAATAGGTATTGCCCAAATAAGGTGATACAGTGTCAGGGAGATGCAGAGAGACCTCACTCAGATAACTAGAAAACTGATATTAAATGCTGAATATAATTTTTAATTCTTATTACTATTTTCTGGATACCTTAAGATTTAGGAATTACTTTTAGAAAAGAGTAGAGCACATTTTTTTTTCTTTTAAGTAGTTTGTAATGAAATGAATTGGATCTATCATTTTTTAAGGTTAGTAATTTACAAAGTATATTCTTAAAATTTATTTCTTGATTGTTTTTGTAGTCTTTTAAACTATCAGAGTATGAGTTGATGATATACTTATTTTAACTGAAAAATCAAGTCAGATCTTTTTGACAATTTTATTTAGGTGATGGTTTTTGCCAATTAGGTGATAACTGTTAAGATTTTGTGCATATTTTGGTATGATTCACATACACCCAGTTATCTGGCAGCAGATTTCTATGGATGCACTCCGGAACATGGCAGAAGGTAGATAGCAGGAGACTCTTAACGCTGTTTCTGTGTAAAAAAGAGCTTTATTGTCAGATGAATATGGTTATGATTAACAGAAAGGTTATGATTATAATTTCAGAGAAAGCAAAGAGAAAGAGAAAGGAAGGAGAGGAAAATGGGGGAACTCTCGAGAGAGGACAAGGGAAGAGAGAGAGGGATGTACTTTCGAACCTTGCTTTAAGTGGGGCATTTCATCAAAGCTCAGAGGAGGGTGGGTGGAGCTTGGTTCCAGAGCTCAGAGGGCAGTGGCCGTCTCTAAACTTTAACAATAACAGCATTTTTTCCCTATATTTTTTAATTTTAGAAACTTTAAAAAAAGTTTAACAAAAACAAAAAAACAAAAAAACACGCACCCAAATTAGCTAAACCCAAGTTTATACAATGTAGTGGACTTTTATAGTTGAAATTTGGAATGTGAAGCTTTACATTAAATTTTGTACTTTCAGTATCAAATTATATTTTATGTACTTTTTTGCTATCCAAACTAGGAAATCCAGGACAGAGTTAGAACTAGTAAAATAATTAGCTTCATATCTTCTTTCATAACTTGTACTTATAAATGAGAAACTTGCTTCCTTTTCTATAAATGGACATTTTCTTTTAAAAAATGATGTTTTGGGCTGGAGAGGTGGCTCTAGCAGTTAAGAGCTCTTCCAGAGGACCTGAGTTCAATTCCCAGCATGTGGCTCACAACCTTCCATAATGAAATCTGGTGTCTTCTTCTGGCTGAATATTGTATACATAATAAGAAATAAATCTTAAAAAAAATCCAAAACCAAACCATGTGTTAGGGTTTGGAGGGATGGCTCAGAAGTTAAGAGCACTCCTCTTGCAGAAGGCTTGGTCTCAGTTCTTAGTATTCTCATAATGGCTTAGAACCACCTGTAACTCCAGTTCCAGGGATCCGGTGCCCTCTTCTGGTCTCTGTCAGCTCCCGTATGCATGTAATGCACATATAGACAAACACAAGGCATGCATGCACACGTATACATTAAAACAAAAACAAAATTATGTCTTAAGTTAATGGTATTACTAATAGTCTCTGAAGCTAGTAATGCTAAATAGAAGTTGGTAAATGAACTTCTTTCAGAGTATATTATTTAACTCTACAGTGGTTTGGAGAGAGGGCTCAGAAGTTATGAGCACTGTTCTTGAAGAGAACCCAGATTTGATTCCTAGCCCCCACATGACAGCTCACAACCATTCATAACTCTAGTTCTAGGGAATCTGATGCCCTCTTCTGACCTTTACAGGCACCAGGCCCATACACATGGTACATACACACACATAAAATCAAAGTACTCATACATAAGATAAATCTTTTAAAAATTAAAAAAGAAAACCTTAGAAAAAGATAAGTTTCTTTGACCTGAGGTCACCATACCAGTTTAGAGTGTGTTCTATGAATATGTAATTGTGCTGTAAATTTAAATATCATTATGATAATATGCCACTGTCTTCTATAATACTTATGGATTATATTCTTTTAAATATTCTTTCAAAAGGCTAAGATAATATTTTTAGGTCAGAGAGCATGGCTTGTTATAGGTACTTACTTTGCAAAGCTGCACACTATTATTTTCTCTTAGCCAGGGCATTAGGAGAATTTTTCCTTTGATTAGAATTTTTCCTGGTTCATAGACTTAAACATTATTATTATAAAATCTTATAAAGGGTTTTACAGTTTTATACTTAAAATGGGAGTCTGTTTAAGCTAATGAAAAGAAGATTAACATTTTAGTGGGTTTTTTTTTTTAGTTCATAATTTAACCATGAAAATCAGAAAATTTGACATTACTGTCTTACTGTCAGACCTCATTACAGTTTTGTCGCTTGTCTCAGTGATGTCCTTTGTAGCAGAAATTCAAGTTCAGAACTATACGTCCCATTTAGTTGACATGTTTCTTTAGTCTTCTTTTTAGTCTAGAAAAATTTTTATCTTCCTCTGACTTTAAATATTATAGACCAGTTATTTAATAGAATAAACTTTAATTGGGGTTGTCTGGTGCATTTTCATGATTAAATTCAGATTTTATATTTGATGAATCTGTTCTTTTCATTGCATTTTGTCAGGTGTGTACTTTCAGTTTGCTCTTTCACTGCCATTCACTGGTCACTTAACCTGTTGTCTGTCAGGTTTTTATATTGATTTTTTTTTGTTGCTGTTGTAACAAATCAACATATACAGTGACTTAAAACAGCACATATTTATTTTCATACAGTTTGGATGATAGAAGTACAAATGAAATGGGTTTCACTAGAAAGTAATGATGTTGCTAGTGCATGTTCCTTCTGGAGACCTTGCATGGATTTGCTGACCTTTTCCAGCTTCTAGAGACGGTCTGTATTCTTTGGCTTGTGGTCCCTTACTCATCTTCAATAGAGCATCAGTCTAACCACTAGTTTCATTGTTTTATCTCTTCCTGTCTTAGCTCTCTCACATCTCTCTGAGAAGCACTACGTGATTTTATTGGTCCTACTAGAATAACCCTCCATTTCAAGGTTCTTAATTCACTTATTTGAAAGTCTGTTTGTCATTTAAAATAGTTCCTTGCATGAGGATGTGGCCATCCTGGAGGCTTGCTTCCACATGGAAATTCATTCTTTTCCTCTGTGGTGACTAATATTTTATAGAAAGGTATGGAGATTTCTGGTTTCTGGGTAGTGAGATTTCTGGCTCCTGTGGTTTAGAAGCCAAAGTCTGGACACTATGCTCACTGCTATTGGCATTTTGCTGTCCTAGTATTACTTAATACACAGAGGTAGGGAATATATAGGGATTTATACACGCTCTCTGGTTTTTTCATGACAGTTTTTTGTTTTGTTTTGTTTTGCTTTGTTTTTGGTGTGTGTGTAGACCAAATTGGCCTCAAACTCACAGAGGTCCGCCTGCCTCTGCCCCCTGAGTCTTGGGGTTAAAGGTGTGCACCATCATACCCAGCTTTATATCTTTATATTAATTCATATGGGTACCTTCACTTTCAGACTAGTTAGGTTTAGTCTTCTATCTTTTTATATTTTCCACTATCTTTTCTTACAGGAAAAAGTTAGATTTTAGTTTTTTGATGTACTAACTTTTTAAATCAGTCTACCTGTACATATAAAACTCCTTTGTTACCTATCATCTCTTCTACCTGGGTTTGTTTTCATTACATTGATATCTTTGCCAGGTTGCATATGGATACCTTTGTCACAGTGTACTAATTAGCAGTTGAACTTCCTACTTGTTGGGTTTTGGTTTTTTTTTTTACATTTTAATTTGTTGTGTAAAGGTGGTGTTTTTGTTTTTTTGCTTGAGACAGAGTTTCTCTATATTGCCCTGGCTGCCCAGGGACTCGCTCTGTAGGCCAGGTTGATGGTCTCAAACTTGCAGAGATCTGCCTGCCTTGTCTCTCCCCATTCTAAGTACTGGAATTAAAGGTGTATGTCACCACTCCTGACTTGTAATGGTGTTTGTCTTTATCTGTGTTTTGTGAGCCATGTGTGGGCACTGCCCACAGGGTACTGAAGAAGGTATCAGCTTCCTTGGGACTGGAGTTACAGACAGTTGTTAGCTGCCATGTAGGTGGTGGGAGTTGAAACAGGACCCTCTGGAAGAGCAGTCAGTGCTCTTAACCACTGAGTCATCACTCCAGCCCCTTTACATGGTATTTAAGAATTCCAAAATATATGAAAGATACGTGCCTTTGTGCATGCATATTCATGCCTTGACATACATATACAAGTCAGGAGAACCTATAGGAGTTAGTTCTCTTCTCCCAACATATGTGTACCAGAGATGGAATCCAGGTGGTCAGGCTTGGTGGTCAGTGCCTTTACTCACCTCACACCTCATGCCTGCCAAATTCTTTTACTTACCTTGTATCTCATATAAGGGTTTCAATTTTGCATATATTTTTAAAATATAAAACAAATAAATAAAACAAACAAACACCCTCAAATTAGTTCAGCTAGACTCAGGTTACCGGATCCCAGCTTTGTTGTTAACATTCCATGCATCCTAGCTAGGAGCTATGGAATTGTTAAGCATGTCTTTTTTTCCCCATAATGATGGTTTGATATGCTGACTTTAACTACACTGCCATGATAGACCTGCTTCACAGCCCGTTTGAACTTGACAGTCCTACTTTAATTGCTAAGCTATCTCTCCAGCTCCTTAAACATGCTTTTTAAATCTAAGGAGGAGTTATTGAAACCAAATGATTATGCCAAGTTCAGGAAAGCAGTACATGGCATTTTAGGTATGGTTAAAATTTTTAATTGAATTGTAGCTTTTCATAGTGACCAAAGTAACTTTTGTTACAACTCTTACACAAACCCATCCTAAGTTCTTACAGATTTGACCTACTTTCCCAGTTTTACATAAAATAGTTAAAACTTGAGATACTGAATTTTACTGTCCACTCTTGTTTCAGATATCAGTTGATTTTATGTAAAACTACGAATTCTGTTAGTTTTACATTTTCAGTAGATAAAATTTGAACCTTGTTGGTTAGAATATATCTGATTAGGTAACTTTTGTTCTTGAATGTTGTTTCTCTTTGCTTACTAAATAAATCATATTTTAAACTTTTGTTCTATATAAGGAGAGAGTAGGAGAACACTGCTCAGACAATTGGTTATATGACTAAGACATCATAGGTTCAAGTTAGTTTCTAAATTTTTGGAGAAGTTTCACAGGAAAAATTACTTGCTTCTTGTAGTTAAACTTTTCTAAATACTATTTGTTGCAAGTGACAGACAATTTTTTTGAATTTTTTAATAAGGATTATATAAACAGGCAAGACTTTATGTTTTGACAAACTGTTAGGGTAGTAATGAAGGTTTGTATGATATTAACTCTGTTTTGGGTTTCATTGTGAAAAATAATTTAACTTGTCTTACTTTTCTTTCTTAACAGAGCAAATTCGATTAAAGAATATCAGAAAAGTATATGGAAGATGTATGTGGTATCGTTTACGGTTATTAAAACCCCAGCCAAATATTATTCCTACAGTAAAGTAAGTAATGGATTTCAGTACTAAGTACTTACTCTTTGCTAAGTATCATGAATTAGGAAATCTGAGGATGGCTTAGCATGTGTGGCTGTAAAGAAATTATAGCCTGTGAGAAAGGTGAGCTTGAGCTGTGAACAGATTACAAGTCAAAATGAGAAGGGTATATGAGTCAGCTCTTGTTTAAAGACTGTGCTAGGATTGCAGCTTTATGTTGAAGTCTATATGGAAATCATAAAAATTTCAAAGACTGGCAAGATTGAATGTGAATTTCAAGGTGATAACCAAAGTTTAATGTTTGTTACTATATGCTTAATATGTTTATTTGATTCTGTGTTAACTTCAAAGTGTTTATGGTTTTTCTTATGCTGAGGCTAAGAAATGAGTTGATTTTGCCAGAATTATGCAGTGAATTTTGGTGGAGCATATCACCTTAATTTTGGCAGACTCATCTTTGTAGATCAGCCACTAGCAAGTGTTTGATTATGTGAGGCTAACGGGTATGCTTTATACTGGCTTTATGTCATATCTTCTTTTAGCTCAGTCACTAGATTATCTGGGATGGGACTAGAGGTTGCAATTGTAGAAGAGTGTCTGGTGAATTACCCACATCTACCTGCTCTAGAAAGAGAAAATCTAGTAGGGGATTAAGAGTTGAACCAGCTATTTTCAATGTGGGTTTAAATGATGAGGATAGTTTTAAACATTGTTGGGATACTTTAGAGGATTGAAATAAGATTTTTTTTTTTTTTTTTTTTTTTTTTTAACTTTATTTATTTATTTATTATTTGCCTTGGTGTTTTGCCTGGAACTGGAACTACAGACAGTTGTTAGCTGCCATGTGGGTGCTGGGAATCGAACCCGGGTCCTCTGGAAGAGCAGACAGTGCTCTTAACCGCTGAGCCATCTCTCCAGCCCCTGAAATAAGATTTTTTAGAGGAAAAAGGATTGTTTTTTTTGTATAGAGAGGGAATCTTAGCTTTGGTGGTTTTACTCAGTGATGTGAAGCAGAATGCAAAATTAGCTCTGAGACCAGTAAGCTTTCTGTTCACTTTCATTTGCTGTTTATTCTTATTTTAACTTAAAATTTTATAAACACCCTCTCACCCACTCCTTCCCTCCCTCTCTTTTTGAGACAGGTTCTCACTGTGTAGCCCTGGTTGGCCTGAAACTAGCAAAGGCATCCATCTGCCTCTGTCTTCTGAGCCCCTGAGGATTAAAAGTTGGACCGACACTCTCAGCTCTAGGCCAATACTTTTTATTTTTCAGTGTCAAACCCCCATCTCATTTTGCTCAATACTTCAAGCACTTGAACCTTAATTCTTAATTTCTTGTTAACTTATCTATTGCATGTGTGTGTGAGCATACACATGCCACTACATCAGTGTGGAGGACAAAGGATAGCTTTGTGGATTGGTTGAAGGCCTTTTCAGGAATAAGTAAATGACTTCTTTAATTCAGAATGAAGGTCAGAGAATGACTAAGTAGATTCTGGTGACAGTTTAGAAATTACATCACCTAGTGCTTCTTTCCTGACATATTTTTGAAAACTATATAATTTCTGGAAATAGCTTCCAAATTACATTTAAAATATAGTTTAAAAATGCAAAAGACTTTCTAAGTTAATTTACTAAATCTGCATGTGAGGAAATGTTTGTTTTTTTGGAGGAACCAAATATTCTTTTAGAAAATTTGACACAGCATAATCATGTTCCTGTCGTGTGTGTCGTGTCCTCCCCCCCCTTGACTCTCTGAAAACTGGACTATGCTTTTATTGGTTGGAATAGTTTTCATAAGCTCAGGGGATCCTGTCATGAGCCTTCTCTTCTGTTCTTGGTTCTAATAGAGTTTAGCATATCTGGGATGTTTTGGTTTTTTCCTTATGTTTGCTTTGCCTTTGTTTTTTTCATTTTTTTTCTGCTTTATGAAGTTTTTAGACTTTTAGATTTTGTCAGTGAAAACTTATTTACACACTGTTTGTGAATAACATTTTGAAATGTTCTTTAGATTTTTGAGAGTATTAGAAAACTTTATGTTTAGAATTTTATCCTTTTAATTTCACATTTAATTGTTGTGTGACTATTATGAGTCAGGTATCCAGGGTGCTAGATACCTAGCGATTAACAAAATAGATATGGTTCAAAGATGTGAACCTTAGGAAGAACCGCCAAATAAGCAATTATAATAAATTTAGTAAATAATGTTAATTTTTCATTGTTACTGCAATAAAATACTTTATTTTGGGTACTTTTTTTTTTTTTTAAACTTTTTTATTTGTTTATTTGTCTTGGTGTTTGCCTAGAACTGGGAACTGGAACTACAGACAGTTGTGAGCTGCCATGTGGGTGCTGGGAATTGAACCCCGGTCCTCTGGAAGAGCAGTCAGTGCTCTTAACTGCTGAACCATCTCTCCAGCCCCTATTTTGGGTACTTTTTAAAGAGTTTGGATACTTTGTAAAGAAGCAAGGCTTATTTATTTAGCTTCTCTTAGTTTTAGAGGCTGAAAGTCCATGGTCTGGAAGCCTGCCCCATCTGTTTGTGACCTTTGGAATAACATTACAGCTTAGTAGATGGCATCATGGTGGGAGGGTACAGATACGGATACATATAGATACTGTACAGATATGAATGTAGATACAGATGTGAATGATACAGATACATATAGGAGGGTCCAGAAGAGGGGGGGAGCAAACCACTGAGTCATCTCTCTAACTCCCTAGACCTCATCTCTTAAAGATCCACTACATCATTTCGTGTAAATATGTATTCAAATGTAGGTGCATGTATAAATATGTATGCATTTTATGTATGGAAGGCAGAGGTTGACACCTGGTGTTTTCCTTGATTATTTTCTACTTTATTTACTGAGGTATAGGGTGTTCTAGTTTTATTTCTGTTGCTAGTCATAGTCAAGGACAGAGACTATATTCTGGGCAGACACCTATTCTGCCTTCTTCCTGCTAGTTAGTTTTAATCTAGATTTCCATCTTTATGTAGCTCAGGACTTTGCCTAGAGAATGATGTTGCTTCAGTGGGCTAGGTCTTCCTACATGAGTTAACAATCAAGATGATTTCCAGACATGCCATATGCCAGTCTGATCTAGGCAATCTTTCTATTGAGGTTCTTTTTTCAGATGATCTAGATTGTGGTAAGTTGGCATTTAAAACTATTGTACAGTGTTCTTGCTAAACCTGGATTTTGTCCATCTAGTCATTTTCCCACAGGGATCCCATCTCTGTCTCCTGCACACAGGGGTTTAATGGGCAGTCACACCTGCCTGGCTTTTATGTGGGTGCTAAAAATAAAATTCGGATTCTCAGGCTTGTCCATTGAACTTTCTCCCTCGGCCCTGATCCTATCGCTTTGTAGACTCTACTGCTAAACCATAGCACTAAGGCTGGGAGAGGACTTGCTATGGAAGAGCTGTAGAAGTGCTCACTTGGTCCAAGACAGAAGGCTTTTTGAGTGGGCTTTAAGTGTGAATAAGGTTTTGAGGGTTTTTTTTGTTTGTTTGTTTAGTTTTTTTGTGGTAGTGGGGTTGAATCTTGCAAATGCTAGTTAAATGTTCTAGTGTGGATCTATATCCCTATCCCCCAAGACTTGGGGAAGAGTTACTAGTATAGTCTGTAATTACTACCATAACTTGATTATATTAACTATATTATGAGTCACTTTCAAAGTACTTAACTTTCTAAATCTCATTTATTTGTCAAACCCATCATAGAAGTTGAATTTGAGATATATAGCTCAAGCAGCTTCCTAAACTTTCTTACTTGCTATGTAATAACAGTGGGAGTTGAGCTAGTAAGTTTTGTTCGGTGGCCAGGAAAAAGAGGGGGATGTTCTACATAGGGTTCTCTCTCCTCTTTGGGCATATATGTGGGCATTTAGGTGGGCTGGAAAACAGCTTGAAGTTATATACCCTTGAAAGATTTAAAATATGCCTAGGGATGCAGCTTATTTTGTAGAGTGCTGGCCAACCATGAAGGAAGCCTTTAGTCTGATCCCTAGCACCTCATAAATTAGATATGGTGGTATATGCCTGCGAGATTAGCACTTGTGTGTGTTGTGGAAGCAAGAGGATCAGAAGTTCAAAGCCATCTTCATTTACATAGTTTATGGGCAGCCAAGGCTATATGAGATCCTTGCTCAGTGTGTGTGTATGTGTGTATTTGGTATAGAATATTTTTTTTGGCCAAATGGAAAGATATTTGTATTTCATTTTCCACTGTTGTTTAAACTACCCAGGGGGTTAGTAAAAATTGAATAAGATCTTGTTCAGGTGCCCAAAGAATTTGCAGCAAGTCAAAAGAAAAAAAAAAAAGGTTATTGTTTGTGCTGTTTTGTAGCTGTAACTGTGTTCTTTTCAAAGGATTGCTTTTGAAGGATGGATCATTTTAGTTGAGTTGAAGGATGAATACAGAGTTTGTAGATAGGCACACTCACGTGGGGCTGAGATTTTGACAGATACAATAGAGCAAATGCGTGATTGTGGAAAAGCTTATGGAATATTGAAGAATAAAAATCTGTTTTATTGCAACTCTGGTAAGCAGAAAACTAAGGAATCATCCTAGGCGATTCCAGATGGAGAGGCTCATTTCCAAATGATAAGTGCATTTAAGCTAAGTTCTACCAAAGAGTAGAAGCACAGGCTGAGGTTGTAACTCAGAGTTCTTGCCTAATACAGACCAGGAAGGCCCTAGATGTCATCTCAGTGCAGTGATAAAAATAAAGGGACTTTTTTTGTCCTTAAAAACAGTCATTCTAATTTTGTTTGGTAATTTCATATTTTTGTCTGACAAATCCTATTCATTGTAACAAATTGTCGTACAAAGGATCTAAATACTAGTTCATTTTCACCTAAAGATATTACTTCATACTGTTACCTCTAACCACGTTTCTGTTTATAGAAATTAGATTGTGTTTTGCAAAGCTTGAAAGCTTTTCTCTTTCAAATTTAGCATTAAATTTTTTTTCATGACAGATTTTATTTTCACTTACTAGAAAGTATTTCATTCTGGTTGAATGATTAAAACTTACTCTTTTTTTTTCTTAAACTTTTTCTATTTATTTTTATTTATTTGCCTTGGTATTTGCCTGGAACTGGGAACTGGAACTACAGTTGTGAGCTGCCATGTGGATGCTGGGAATTGAACCCCGGACCTCTGGAAGAGCAGTCAGTACTCTTAACCACTGAGCCATCTCTCCAGCCCCCAAAACTTACTATTTTTTTTGCTTAGTAATTCATTGATGGACATTTAAAGATGTTTGTATTTGGTTTTACTATATAGAATACACTCTATAGAGGAGAAATTAGGTTTTTTCTTTTTAAATTCAAAAGTGTTAAAGGCACCATCTTTGCTGTAACAGGAATCTATGAACTTGAGGTTTAGCATAGTGGTGTGGAACTACTTTAGATTGTTTTATTCCTTGATCTTGCAGAAAACCATACAGATGTATTTATTTATGTCGTTTGTCTTTTTCCTAAACAGGAAAATAGTTCTACTTGCAGGATGGGCATTGTTCTTATTCCTTGCATACAAAGTTTCCAAAACAGACCGAGAATATCAGGAATACAATCCTTATGAAGTATTAAATTTGGATCCTGTAAGTAGTATTCTTATGTAATATCAGTAATTTAACAATACCTAAATTACTAAAGGTCTATACTCTGTAAGACAAATTAGACATTTCCAAAGAAAATCAGACTTTGGTCTGTTAACCTTTTATTTATTTATTTAAAAGCAACCAAGATTTATATTTTTCATTTATATGTATCTGTGTTGTATGAGTACTCAGGGCAGAAGAGATCCTCAGATCCCTTGGAGTTTGCAGGTGGTTTTAAGCTGCCTGATGTGGGTGCTGGGAATTGAACTCAAAACTTCAAGGAGGGCAGCACAAGCTTTTATCCACCAAGCCATATTTTCAGCCCTGTTTTAAAATAAGATCTAACTTATTATCATTTAAATATATTTTCTTATTGTTGATTGCTACTAGTATTAGTTTATAATTGGTTAAGTTACTTGATGATGAGAAGGGACTATATTTTAAAAACATTCATGTTGATTGACAATTCAGTATTTTAAGTCTGAGTTGGGAGTACTTGTAAGAAATTTGTCATTGAAATTAGGTAATTCTTGAGTATGATCTTTGGTGAGATTTTTGGTTGAACTTGGTTGATAAACTTCCACAGAACATTAGAACTGGAGTTAGTGAAGAGAGAGGGAGGGCAAGGCTGGGAGAATTGTGTACTATAACAGCTTAGTAGCCAGACTGAATCTAGTGATTGTTTTAAACTTTGTTTTACTGTAGTGGATGGCTTTGTTTTGAAATTGATATAATCCAAATTAAGGAGAATGTTCATCTTCTAGTTTTGTGCTTTATAGAAGAAAAGTTTGCATATAATTGGATTTCTATTTGTTATTCTTTTTTAAACTATTTTTTTAAGATTTTATTTTTAATTGTGTGTGTGTGTGTGTGTGTGTGTGTGTGTGTGTGTGTGTGTGCATGAGAATGCAGAAATCAGCAAAGGGCGCTAGATCCCCTGAAGCTGCCCAGAGTTTGGTGGTGTTCGTAATTAGAGCACCCTTTCTAAGGATAGTATAAACCTTGAGCTATCTCTTTTTCTTACTGTAATCATCATGGCCACCAAGAGTATAATAAAAAGATGTGGGGAAATAAAAATGATCCAAAAACATTGGTAAAAAGTGAGATTGAGAATCAATGACAGTTCTTTTAAAAATATTTACTTAATATTAAAATACCAACAAGCAGTTGAAATGAGATACTACTCGGAGTATAAAGAAAGCAAATCTTTGACTTAACTGCATTAATTTACTCTTGATCATTTTTGGATATTTAAAACCAGTGCACTTTTTATTTAAATGTGGAGTTATAATGGAATTTTACCACCATTACCATCAGTGACTAGTATATTGCATGTCATATAGTTAAAAGTTTGATAAAAATAGCTATATTGAACAAAAGGAGTTATATGTATGAGATGAAATTTTGGAGGCAAAAAGTATAGGAGAAAATGTTATTTTCTTTTGTCAGAATATTGAGTACTTCATGGTTGAAGATAAAAATAGGGTTGATTATTTTTTACTGCATTGTGTTCTTATGCATTAACAAAGCTTTTCCTTTTAGGGCGCAACAGTAGCAGAAATTAAGAAACAATATCGCTTGTTGTCACTTAAATATCATCCAGATAAAGGAGGTGATGAAGTTATGTTCATGAGGATAGCAAAAGCTTATGCAGCGTAAGTATCATAGGGCCTGTTAAACATTTTCAAGAAAGGTAAAGATGCTTTCTGTTTTAAGAAAGTGGTAAGTCAGGTGAATGTCATACACCTTTATTAAATATTAACCAGGTTTATTTGAACCTGAAATTTATGGACCTACTCAGCAGCTCTAAAGTGGTAGTTTAGTTAAACTGTAAGTTACTCCGAGTTGACACTTAGAGAAGTGATTTTGCCAAATTTAATTAAGTATGTCTTAGTTACTGTTTTTGAAGTGAAGAGACCTGTGACCAAGGCAGATTGTTTAAAAAAAAAAAAAAGAAAAAGGCATTTAATTGGGGCCTTCTTACAGTTTGAGGGAGCTAGTCCATGATCATCAAGGCAGGGAATGTGGAGGCAGGCAGGCTTGGTCCTGAAACAGTACTGGGAGTTTATAATTCCATCTGAAGGGTGGAGTTTGAGAGAGCAAGATGGGGCTGGCACGGCCTTTAGAAACCTCAAAGCCTACCTCTAGTGACACACCTTCTCCGCCAAGACCATCTCCTACTCCTTCCTAAACAGCCCACCAACTGGGAAACAAATACTTAGATACACGGGCCTATAGGGATCATTTTTATTTAAACCACCACAATGCAGTAACTTAATGAGTTCTAAGCATCCTAGATAGAAGAGGTATGTTTGAGTCTCATTTTCTCTTTGAGGCTTTTGTTAAACCAGCTCTATTTCTCCTGTTTTGACAATGTGTTTCTCTCATTTGAACTGGTTAAAGGCAAGTTTAATATTTAAGTACTTTATTTTGGCATTTTTTTCAGAATCTTATAATAGATTATTTTAGTTACTTTATTTTTAGATACTGTATTTGTTGAGATGTAGATTTTGCTTATTTACTTATTTGCATGTATATATGTTACTGCAAATAAATAAATCTTTTAAAAAAAGGTATTGATTGCCTAATGAAGTTCTTATATTTGAATACTTACTTTTTGGACATGGCTTTCTAATTTTGATAAACTTTGTTTTTTTCATGGTAGTTTAACAGATGAAGAATCTCGGAAAAATTGGGAAGAATTTGGAAATCCAGATGGGCCTCAAGGTACTGCTAATATAAAAATGTTGGTAGTATTGTATATTATGAAAATATTAACTAGAATAAGAGGAATATTGATTTTTCTGTGTTTATGGGTATGAAATTACAACCATAAGAAGTTAGATGAATAAATTGAGCTTCTTTACTTAAGAAAATTATTTTGTTGTATATATGTGTATATATATCTATATATGTTTTGCTTATATTTCTGTGTGTGCACCACATGCATGTTTGGTGCCCATAGAGATCAGAAAGAGTGGAGGGGGCATCATCAGATTTCCTAGAGCTGGAGATATGGGGCCATTGAGAGCCATCATGTGGTGCTAGAAACTGAATCTGGGTCCTCAAACAGCAACAAGACCCCCCCTTTTAAATTTCAAATTTATTTTATGTGCTATGCTTATGTATGTGTAAGGTTAGAAGAGGACGTTGGATTCCTCGACATTGGAGTTAGGGATGGTTGTGAGCCACTCTGTGTGTCCCAGGTTCCCTGTAAGAGCAGCAGATGCTCTTAACTGATGAGCTAGCTGGGGCAGGAGTGATGGCTCATCTGTTAAATTCTGGGGCTCACAGCCAAAAAG
This sequence comes from Sigmodon hispidus, assembly GCA_004025045.1. NCBI lineage: Eukaryota > Metazoa > Chordata > Mammalia > Rodentia > Cricetidae > Sigmodon > Sigmodon hispidus. The sequence goes on along the minus strand of PVIH01005124.1, from coordinate 51,657 downwards.
ACAGCAAGTGCTCCTAACCACTGAGCAGACTTCCAACCTCTTCATTTGCTTTTTACTTAACTTTTCTTTTTTAAAAACTTCAGTTTCCAATGTATATTGGACTTGGTGATGTTTTTTCTTCTTATTTGGGGGAGGGGGAGAGGGTGGCTAGGGTGAGGGGTTTAGACCTTGGGAGGACTGGGAAGTATGTGGGTGTGTGTGACTGAAATTCTCAAATATCAATAAAATTACTATGTTGGAGATAAAAAAAGGACTTCATTTCCCAGCACTGTGTTGAACAGCTCAAGGCTGCCTATAATTCCAGCTCCATGGAGATCTGATCTCTGGGGGTGCTTATACTCATGCGTACATACCTATTAACGGATACAAAACATAATGTTAAAATAATAAAATAATTTTCTCCTAGTGCACAGTTCCTGCATGTAAACATATTTTTCTACATGCAAATGTGCATACACTTGTACACACCATAAGCCCATACCAAAAAAATTTTTTTTACTCATTTCTTGCATTTTTATAGAGTTTATGAACTCGAGGTATGAAAGAATTTGAGTTTTCTAGGAAAAAGAAACTTAAGTGTGAAAAGTTTTCCCATTGAAGACTATAAATTTTTATATACACTATTCTGCAACATACATATATACATACATCTATTTATTATGAGACAGGGTCTCCCTGTATCATTCCTGCTGACCTTGAGCTTCCAGTGATCCTCCTGTCTCAATCTCAAAAATTATGCAAGCCTAGGTCTATTCTTTTAAGTTTGTATAATAGGTATGTATTGTAATCTTCAAGTTTTTTTGGAAGATGGGGAGGAAACTTAATTTTGAGATACATATAAATACAATTGGAAGCAGAGTGTTTTGAAAAATGACTTATCTTATTTCAGCTACAAGCTTTGGAATTGCCTTGCCAGCTTGGATAGTTGACCAGAAAAATTCTATTCTGGTGAGTGCATTTAAATAAGGCTTATTCTGAAGTTCTTGATATACTTTGGTTATATACTGTATTAGAGTGTAATATAATGAAAACTTTCACAAAGAAACTAGCTTGCTCTTTAGTTGTTACTGTGTTTTGAAAGCTACATAGCAAGCTGGTTTAGAACAGTGTATTCTGTTTTTGTTGTTTTGCTTTTTCTGAGACAGGGTTTCTCTGTAGCCCTAGCTGTCCTGGAACTCATTCTGCAGAAATAGGCTGGCTTTGAACTCACAGAGATCTGCCTGCCTCTGCCTCCTAAGTGCTAGGATTAAAGGTGTGTGCCACCACTGTCCAGCAGCAATGTATTCTAAGTTTGAAATCTTCAAGTTTTATTAATTTATTTTCTAAGTATTTTTGGGTAGTGACCTACTTTTGGTTTGAGAACTATTGGATTTTATGGAAGCCATATTTATCTAAGGCAAATTAGTAATTTAACATACTCACTTTGCCTTTACTCAAGCTAAGTTATTTTATGCTATTGAAACATACCTATTCCATACTAGGAGGGAGTGGGACAGCAGACAGACTTCTACCAGTGATAGCTGCTTCAGCTCTGAAAGTCAGGAATTTTCTTAATACCTTGTTTAAAAATGGATGATTCTCTACTCATAAAAGTAATTATCTAGGAGCTGTTCTAACTTTTCCTTACTACTTTTAAATGTATTCTCTCTGTCTCTCCCCCTCTCCCTTCCTCCCTCTGTGTGTGTGTGTGGGGGGGGTTGTTGCTGAGGCCACAGCATATGTTTGGAGATCAGAGGATAATTTCCTGGAATTGGTTATCTTCTCCATAGTTATGGGCCCTAGAGTTGGAACTCAAGTAGTTAGGCTTGTTGTCAGGAGCCTTTACCTCTACTAAGCTATCTTGCTGGTCTAAGGAGCCTTTTTTAAACCTTAAAGCAGAATACACATAGCTTAGCTATAGTTTGTTTTGAAATGATTATTTTGTGACATTAAAATTGGTAATATTCTATACCTGTTGTTTGTAAGTGCATATCATTCTTAGGGTTACCATGGGAATAATAGAAAAGGGGACGATAACTGATAGATTTCAGGCAAAACTGCAGGCAAAAATTCATTAGTTACTATCAAATAAAAATAATGAAATGGCACATTTGTAGTTAGACACTGGAATTAGTTTGTAAGGGCTTATAATTTATTTCACAGTACTACTTGTAAGATGTGAATATAGGAATTGCTTGACTGGCAGGGAGTCATAATTTATAAAACCTTTATAGTTTTCTATATTACATCAGTATATAAATTGAAAGGTGTTTTGTATAGCATATAAAAACTCTAGAGTTTGAATATAGTAACACTGTTTAACCTGTATGACCTAGGACAAGCTCTGTAATATGTCTGTACTTCAGGTATGCTGTCCATATTAAAACCAAAAACGTACCTTCATTATATAGGACCAAACAACAAAGTGCTTTTAATAGTGGGTTTTCTTTGTCGGTTTGAACACTGTTTTAACTTACCAGACCAAGGATAACTGATATTTTTTGAATTCTAGGTTTTACTTGTGTATGGACTGGCATTTATGGTTATCCTTCCTGTTGTTGTGGTAAGTTCTGTCACTTTTTACTAATTTTGGGGGAGTAGGTGCTCCATAAGGTTTTAATTATTAGAATTCAATCACTTCATCCTTATGTCTTTAAAGATATTATTATTGTTGTTTGAAACAGGGTCTTACTACCTAACTCTAACTGGCCAGAAACTTGATGGGTAGTCCAGGTTGGCCTCAAACTTGCCTACCTCTGCTTCCTGATTGCTGGACTTAAAGGCAGCACCATGACCAGCTTATTTTTATTTTTTTTTTATATATGTGCGTAGGGCATGTGCACATGACAGTAGGTGTCCAGGGAGTCCAGAAGAGAGTATTGGATACCCAGATTTAGAATGGGTGATGGGAAGAGAACATGGGTTTTCCTTAAAAACAGTACATGGTCTTAACCAATAAGGCATATATATTCCCAACCCCTGTTCACCTCATTTTAAAAAATAACCATGTAGTACTATAATATAGAACTGTTAAAAAGTTTATAGTTTTCATTGTTTATTTCTTTATACCTTGTGTTCTCTTTGATCCTGGAGTTTATGTGTCTCCTTGAATCGTATTATACACCTATCTTAATCTCTTCATAGGATTGTTGTGTTGTGTAAGGTCTAATCTCAAGAGAACATGAATGAAAATATGTCAACTATAAAATGCCTCCTATACTTTTCAAATGTTTATTAGAAAAATTTGTATTAGAAACCAGTTCATTTGCTTGTAGCAATGGGTGGCTTTATTCTTGTTTTATCTTTTAAACAGTTTCTGCCTAAAACCTAAAGCATTTTAATTATGCCTGATGATTTGTGTTGGTGTTTAGGTATCTGACAATGTAATTATTTGTTAAGTAAATTATTTGAAATATGGAACAAGCTTAAGCACTTCGTTGCTCTTAGTAAATTTTTGAAAAAATTACAAAAAATATTGTGCTGCCTCAAGCTTAACATTTATCATTTTTCACGCTTTGTATCTTGTTCAATTTTATTTGTTCAATTTATGTTTAGGGCTCTTGGTGGTATCGGTCAATACGCTATAGTGGAGACCAGATTCTAATACGTACAACACAGATTTATACATACTTTGTTTATAAAACTCGAAATATGGATATGAAACGTAAGTAAACTTCAGTACCTGCTGTTTGTTGCATTGCTTTCTGAGTCATTTCTATGTCGCTATTTATTTCTTAACTTTATGGTAGAGTCCATTTAATAGTTGATCAGATTGAATCAAACATCAGGAGGACCATTGCTAACTCGCTTCCTCTCAGTCTCACATTCAGGGAATTATTTTGTACAGCCTAGACTCACCGGGCCAGGAGTTGTACCTCCTCCATCAGCATCAGGAAAATGCCCCCACAGGCATGCCCACAGGCTGGTATGATCTAGGCATCTCATCAGTTAAGGTTTCTCCTTCCCAGATGACTAGTTTATGTCAGTAGTGAAAGTGTATAAAATTACTAAATTTCTGCATAGCAAAGGCGACAATTAAATGAGGTGGCCTACAAGACGGAGAAGATGTTTGGTAGCTAAACAACTGAGAGAGGATGAATTTCTAGAATGCATAAAGAATTAAAACCAGGTGTGATTGTGTACCTAGTCATCCCAGTACTCAAAGAGGGAGCAGTAGGAGAGTTGCCACAAGTTTGATGCCAGCCTGGTCTACATAGTGAGTTCCAGGCCAGCCAGGGATTCAATGTTTCAAAAGGAAGTAATTATATTTTACTTTAGTCAGACTTCTTGTTATTAAGAAAATAATTAACAAAAGCTGGCAAAGATGCAGTTGCTGGTGAGAATGTAAATTAGTCCAGTCATTATACATGAAGATTCCTCAAAAATCTTTAAATAGAATTATCATATGATAAGCTATACCACTTCTGGGAATATACCAAAAAGAAGCTAAATCAGATACCTCCACATCTGTGCTTACTGTGGCATTGCACACAATAGCCAAGCTGTAGAATATGCCTAGGTGCCAGTCAACAGATAAATGGATAAAGAAAATATAATATATATAGCAACGATCATTTTTAAAATTCAGCCATAAGAAAGAATGAACTTAGGGAAGTTTCAGGAAAATTGACTAAATAAGCAATATCTATATTATGTGAAATAAATGAGACTCAAAACAATCATAACATGATTTCTCTCAAGTAGATCCTAGGTTTTTATATGTATACACACACACACACACACACACACACACACACACACACACACACACACACACACACACACACACATATATGTCATGAGAGTTGAAGCAAGGCTATCCGTGAAAAGGAAGAGTACTAGCTGGATGAGAAGGTGCAGATATGGTCAAAATATATGATATAATTGAACAAAAATGACTGTGAACCCCTTCACTATGTGTAGTGAATATAGGCTATAGAAAAGAATGAATTACTTTCTGTTGTGCATGCATATTACTCTTAGGTTTACTTGAAATATTAGTATAGGAACCTACTTCCTTATAAAAATTTTGGATCATGTGTTTTGTTTTGCCTGAGGGGCACTGATTTCTGAGGGTGTTTATTTAAGTCTCATATAATTCTGTCACAAAGCATTTTTTATCTGTTGGATTTATTTACATTTCCTTCAGCTGTTTTTGGGATAGTAATATCCATCCCCCCCCCCCATCACACACACAAATATTTGAGACTGGTATGGTGGCTCAAATTTTTTTTGCACTACTGTATGGTGGGCATGCTTTTAACCCCAGCACTTCAGAGGTCGAGTCAGGCAGATCTTTGTGAATTTCAGGCCAGCCTGGTCTTCTACATATTGGGTTTCAGGCCAAAGTTACATGGGGAGACTGTCTCCCTCTCTTTTTGTAGTAGTAGTAGTAGTAGTAGTAGTAGTAGGTCACACATTTTCTGTGCTTGCTGTGTGTTGGGTACATCTGCAGAAACTAAAGTCAAAGGAGAAATGAAAAGACTATTGCCCAAGTCATTTAGCCAGGAAGTTACAGAACTGTAGTCTCTTCTCAGTAGAGTCTATAGTCAGACCTTTTGCTTGTTATTACATACATATTTTCTTTTGTATTAAAAGTGAGGTGAAATTGATGATCATAGTTTCAGTCCTTATAGAGCTTTTAGGATAATAATACATGTGGCAGGGAATCAATCACATGCATTTCTATAAAACTCTCTAAGGTTCCAGAATTTTTGTTTTCTTGCTATTACGAGAAGTCACGTAATAAAGAGAATCTCTCACTCTTGGTAGTTCATTATTTCCAGCCAAAGTTAATTGCAGGGTACTCTTTTACATGCAACATTTCTCTCTAGCAGGCTTCTATGGAACATGTGCTTAGTATAGAAACATGCTATTTTAAATGACCTTAACTTTTCCAGTCCTTTCAACATTTATACTCAATTGGGAATAGGTAACAATCGTACATTAAAAAAAATTACTTGTTTAATGTATATGAGTGACCTGTCAAGGATACCAGAAGAAGAAATTAGATCCCATTATAGATGGTTGTGAGCCACCATGTAGTTGCTGAGAATTGAACTCAGTTAAGAGCAGTTAGTGCTCTTAACTGCTGAGCCATCTTGCTAGCTCCAATTGTGTGCATTTTTTAAAAGAATAATTTCTTTTATTTTAGTGGGAGATATTAATTTGTCAGTAGTGGAGGCCAGATGACTTTGAGCAGTATGGTGTGCATGATTAGAAAGGTGCTTTACTTTAGGATTGAGGGAGTATCTCAGGATAAGCAACATCTGTTTACCATTATATTTGTTTTGTTTCTATAGGTCTCATCATGGTTTTAGCTGGAGCTTCTGAATTTGATCCTCAATATAATAAAGATGCCACAAGCAGGCCCACAGATAATATTTTAATACCACAGGTTAGGCTGATCTTCTACATTTCTTGATGAGCAATAAAGTACAAAAGTAAATGATTCATGATACATTTCTGAATAATTACTTTGTTTGTAGCTAATCAGAGAAATTGGCAGCATAAACTTAAAGAAGAATGAGCCTCCACTTACCTGTCCATACAGCCTGAAGGCCAGAGTTCTTCTACTGTCTCATCTTGCTAGAATGAAAATTCCTGAGACCCTGGAAGAAGGTATTTGTGATTCTAATATTTAAAGGGTTTTAATGGGAACCAAGCAACAGTAGTCTGTGTGTTCTTTTTTCTACTAAATAGTTGTTTATATTCCTTCTTAAAAGCGATCTGTATGTTTGAAAGTCTTTATCAGATGCTTTTGCAAATGTCAAAATGTATTATTTCAGGGCCAGAATGTTCTATATGAGAATGTTTAATAATTACAGGTTAGCAAAAAGAATTTCCTACATGGCTTTGCTTTTTGAGACAGAGTCTCAGTTATGTCTCTCAGGCTGTCCTTGAACTTGCCATGTTTCTCAAGTTGGACTCAAGCTGAAGACCCTTCTTCCTCAGCCTCCTGTAAACTGAGATTATAGATGTGCATAATCATGTCTGGATCCTAGTGATATTTGAGAAAAGAACTTGAAAGCTTTTTAGAGGAACAGAAATAGACTTACAGCAAATATCTGACTTTCTTAGTATGACATTACTTCTCCCATTTATCAGTAGTATTAGTAGCTACAGAGAAGTAAGTTTGATTTTTACTTAAAGATTCGTAAGTGTTTGAAATAATCTGTTCTTTAAAACAAAGGCTGTGGGCTGAGATGCAAGTGTTTCCAGAGAGATCATTGATTTGAATGTCATCTCCTTTTTAGTGTAGTATTTTAGTTGAAACTTAAAAACTTGTCATCCTAAAAATTAAATGTTCTTTCTGAATGAAATCTTATTACCCCATCATTGTTCAGTTAATGAAGCAATCTAGGACTCCTGAAAATAAGACAGTTTGGTACTTAGTTTGAAGAAGAATGCTCAGGGTAGAAAGAAGGAACACTTTTAGGCATAGTCATTGGAATTACTTTGAAATAAAGTCGTAGTTTTGTTACTAATGTTTGTATCTACATAAGGCATATTCATTTTACTAGTCATTTCTCATATGTAGGGGAGCTGCTTTTTAGTTGAGTATCAAATCTAATGGATTTCATTTTAAAAGTTAATTTTATCTGTCTTCATGTATATCCTGGTACCACAAAGGCCTGAAGAAGGTGTTGGGTTCCATGGAACTGCAGTTATAAGTGGTTGTGAGCCACTGTATGGGTGTTGGGAATTGAATTCAAGTCATCTGGAAGAGCAGCCAGTGCTCTGAACTGCTGAGATGTCTCTCCAACCCATCAAATAGATAATAATGATGATGATGATAATAATAAGTAGTATTTATTTTTCCGTATTGATGATATTTGAACTCGGGACCTGACATGTGCTATGTATATACTGTGTTATCTAGCTACATTCCCTTTTTTTAATTTATTTTTTGTTTTAATGTGTGTGGATATTTTACTTGCAATAATGTCATGTATCAGTGCCTGAGGAGGCCAGAAGAGGGTGTTAGTTCCCCTGGGACTATAGTTACAGACTATATGTGGTGCTAGGACTTAAACTAGCTAGGTTCTCTGGGAGAACCACCAGTGCTCTTAACCACTGAGACATCTTGCCAGCCTATTGTTTTTGCTTGTTTGTTTCTGGTGATGGGACTCAGGTGGTCAAACTTGCATCAAAGCACTTTTAGAAGCTTAGTCAACCCCCTTCTCCATTAACTTTGTCCTCTTTTTCTGTATTTAGTTGACTTTATTTCTCATTCATAGTCTTTGTATTAACCCACAGAACTTAAGGTCCAAGTAGGACCTTCTTAAAGATAGCAAGATTAGAACTGAATTTATGATTAGAACTGTTTTAAAGAAAATAAGGAATGGCTATAATACATTAATTAATTAGTATAATTATACCATTATGTTAAAATTTTGGCTTTGCTACATCTTGTATTAGTAATGGGATCTACTTTTTGCAGTAATTACAAAAACATTCTTTCAAACATTACAGTTCTGAGACTATGTGAAATTTTAGCCTTTGTCTTCAAATGGGAAAGATGTTTTGATTGTAAGATTACAATGATTTATTTAATTCCCCCCCCCCCCAGATCAACAGTTCATGCTGAAAAAATGTCCTGCTCTGCTTCAAGAAATGGTTAATGTAATCTGCCAGCTAATAATAATGGCCAGGAGCCGTGAAGGTGAGGAGGAAATGTAATTAATTTGGACTTTTTCCAGCAAAAGCATTTGCTTGGTATACTTCACAGTTTAAAGACTTACAAGTATTGAATTATGATTCTGTATACTGGGTCAATCAGGCATTTCAGATTTACTCATGATTTTTTTCTCATTTTTTTCATTGTTTTATTTTTAGTGATTTAAATTTTTTTCTTATCTCTGAATAGTTTTGAATTACTTTGTATTTAACAGTGAGCCTGAAATAATTCTTTAATTAGCATAATGTGTAATTTGTGTGTGTGAGAAAGGGTGGGAGAGAGAGTGGAAAGAAAAGGAAATTTTTGGCTGTTAGTGGAAAAGGAGATACTTAAAAAAAGGGAGATTGTAGTTTGTTGTGGGTGATTTTAGTTGCCAGCAATGTTACAGTACATTAGGAATATTGATAATGTCTCCTTACTTGTTTACTGTTGTTGGAGTTTGTAAATACAATTTTAGCAAGGCATGTATTACATACGCCTGTAGCCTCAACACTTGTTAGGCTGAGGCAGGAGTCTAAGACCAGTCTGGGCTGCAGACTGCTGGCCTTTGCTGCAAAAAGCAAAAATAAAAATAAATTTAAAAAACACAAAATATTTACTTACTTTAGTTTTGAGATAGGGTCTTGCTTTGTAGCCAAATCTGCCTTAGCTTCTTAAGTTGTAAAGTTACCATTATTCTGCTCAGGATTCTTGGATTTGTGTGTTTGTGGCAGCATCTTACTGCCTGATTGGAGTTGATACAGAGACTTATTAAATTAATGATTGTTGTAGAGTAACACACACTTGACCAAGTTTATGTATTTTTAACGTTTTTTAGTAGTTTTTTAAGGAAAATCAATGTCTTGATCTTGAGTTTTAGGTGTTGAATGTTAGTGTGATTTTACTACTTGTAATGAAAGTGTAAAAAGTACAGCCCTTTTGTTTCTTTTTATCCTATTCTTTCTAAGAAAGGGAGTTTCGTGCTCCAACTTTGGCGTCCTTAGAAAACTGTATGAAGCTTTCCCAGATGGCTGTCCAGGGCCTCCAGCAGTTTAAGTCTCCCCTTCTGCAGCTCCCCCACATCGAGGAGGACAATCTCAGGAGAGTTTCCAACCATAAAAAGGTTTGTTGACTGCTTTCTACCAGAGGTTAGCAACTTGTTGTAGCACAAGGTAATGTGGATAAAGTTTTCTAGACTTGGTTACTGTGGATTTCTTAGATTATCAATTTCTTTTTGTTAGTATTTGTTTACTAGGTAGTTTTATAATATTTTACTTCAGAATTACTATTTTGGGTTGTATGAATTTTAGCAGTTAATATTTTATTTTTACATTGCAAAAATATGTGTACCAAGAAAGAATACATCATATACTTTTTTATCTTGTTTTTGACTTAAACATTGGGCAGTTGTTACAGTTGGGTATGAACAAAAATTAAAAAATGAAGCATTCACAGAAATAATGTTGGTGGACTGGTGATAAGCTCAGGGACAATAGTGTTGTTTGGTGTGTACTAGACCCCGAGTTCAGGACTGGTTAGTTATGGGGGGGGGCGGAGTTGATAAGAAAAGATTACTTCTTCTGTAGAAAATTTCAGATGGAAAATCTTGGAAAATCTAAGAAACTGAAATTATAATTCTAGGAGATTTTGAACATGACCTTTTGGGTGTAGTAGTGTGATACTGTGTCCCTAGCACTCTCAGAAACGGAGGCAGGAGGGCTGTGGTAAATTTGAGGCCTAGACTAAGTAGTGAACATGAGGCCAGCCTGGGCCACACAGTGAGACCCTGTTTTAAGAAAACAAAAAGAAAAAAGTTACTTTGTGTATAGTAGAAAAGTAGTAGACAGGCTTTGGATTTGGTGATATTAAAGGTAGTAACTATACAAGAAATCTGTATCCAGGTTCTCTGTCCTTTAATCATATTGCCATTATAAATTTCATCAATGTTAAGTAATAATTTAAAACAACAGAATTCTAGAGTTGAAATTCTACCTCCCTTACAATTTAATTTCTATGAAAATAAAAGTATCTAGTACTTAAAAACTTTAAATTCATTTTAACTTATTGCATAGTAAAACCTTTAGAGGCCACCTGCTCTTGGAAGGTTCTTACTCTTAAAACTGAAAATAGATAAATTTTTGGACAATAGTTCTTGAGTCAGTATTCTATAAGAACATTTTATTTTTGTATTCTTTACTTTTTTCTGATTTTTTTAAAAAATGAGACTGTAATGAATTTATAACAAAACAACCTTGGTTTTCGTGCTCTTGCTTTGAATTGTTCATAATGTTAACTTTTTTTTTGAATTTGCAGGTATTTGGGTTAGCATGCCACTAGTTTTCATTTTTGAAAATTTTTATTGTTTTTTTGTTTTTAGTACAAAATTAAAACAATCCAGGATTTGGTCAGTTTAAAAGAATCAGATCGTCATAGTCTTCTGCACTTCCTTGAAGATGACAAATATGAAGAAGTCATGGCGGTTCTTGGGAGTTTTCCATATGTCACCATGGACATAAAGTCGCAGGGTAAGTGGGAGTTCTCCCTGTGCACAATGAATGATTTAGTCTCATTTATTTGACTCAGATTCTTCTTTTCCTTCCTCCTTCCATCTCACTGTATTGTTCTCTCTCACTTGAGTTTACTATGTAATTCAGGTTTTCAGACTTGGAGAAATCTTGTCTGTTTTACAGGTGCTGATATCACAGTTACATTGTCAGATGTGTTTCACTCTTTACTCTTTGCTCCTTGAGGGGCCCACCACCCAGCTCCCAAATAAGTACAGGCGTGGAGACTTATTCTTACTTATAAATGCCCAGCCTTAGCTTGGTTTATTTCTTGCCATCTTTTCTTAAATCATTCTGCCTACCTTTTGCCTCTGGGCTTTTATCTGTATCCTGTACACCTTTCTTTACTTCTTGCTCATGGCTTGCTGTGTAGCTGGGCGCCTGGCACCTGGAGTCCTCTCTCCTCCTAGATCTGCTTTTGCCAGGTTCCTCCTATTTATCCTCTCTGCCCGCCAGCCCTGCCTGTTCTTTCTTCTGCCTTGCTATAGGCAGTTCAGTTCTTATTAGACCGTCAGGTATTTTAGGCAGGCAGTGTAACACAGCTTTCCAGAGTTAAACAAATGTTCCACAGCACAAGCAAATGTAACACATCTTAAAATATTATTTTACAACCCAGCCATGGTCCACTGTGTTTGTCTTTGAAACACTTTAGTAATGTTCATTTCTCATTAGACTTGCAGAGCTGTAGTTTTCTAGTCAAAACCCTACTTTTATGTTTGTTACATTTGTGCTAAGTTCAAGGGTACAGTTTTATAGTTGAATGTTCTGATTTTTTTGTGTGTATCAACCACCCATAATTGGAAATTAGTTCTGAGTGAGAATATGGAAGATTTAACCTTAAATTCTTCACCCATTGGAGCTGAACAGGCAGTCATGCTCAGAGTGTAGAATGCATGCTCTTCCTGTGGTTCTTGCTTTATTGCTATGTCATGTCACAGGCTGCCATTCCTGTCTTAACCTTGGCTATGCTGTGCATTCTTTTCATAAATTGATTTACTTAAAATACTAATTGTAACTCTATGCCTTTGAGACTGAAATTTTACATCAGGATCCATCTCACACTTTAACACCATGAGATTCTTCTCCTTCAGTGCTTTTTCAGTGGAGTCCTGGAGTCTCCTCTTAGAATTACTTAACTTTCCAAAGAATGGGAGAAGTGTCCAAATATGATGAAAGGAGGAGATAATTAGGATACATTGTTAAAAGAAATAGTTATTTAGTGCTGAAGTTAACATTTGTCTATCTTAAGCTTTGAAAATTACCATTCCTGTGTTTCATGTGTTTTTTTCATCTCTGTCTTTGTGTCTGTTTTAAGTGAAAATACTTTCTACTTACATAATTGCCCTGTCATCATTTTAATAGCTGAGTAATATTTTTGAACACAGAATTTCAGATTACTGGTTTATTCTGTCTGTGATACAGATATGAGTTGTAATATTCACTAATTCACTGTTGAGAGAATGTTTGAATAGTTTCTGTCTTTAAAGAGTTCATCATCTATTTAAGTGTAGGATTAAAAACAACATAATGGATGTTTAGTGTTATGTGATGACACATTTTGCCTTATATTCATGTAAAATACATTGAGTGCTGTGTACTTTTACCTGCATCTGGGGAGCTATGCTTAAGGTACTTTGCCTTAACTGAATTTGCATTGTAATATCAACAGGAACTAAATGATTTTCTAAAATTGGGATGCTAGGCACAAAGAAGCAAGCAGTGTCATCTGGTTTCAGTTTGCCTAGCATATTCCTACCTAGTAACTCACACCCACCTATAATTTCTTGAACACTAGCCACACATGTTGTACACATGCATCCCTGCAGGCACTCACACATACATATAAAATAGTCTTTAAAAACTACATTTAGGGTTTCAGTTTTTAACTAAATCCAGTTTGGGACTTAAAGGATAGTCTTTGCTATAATTAATTATTGTAAAACATATACTTATAAAAAATATTTCAAGAGGTTTATCTTCCAGGAAGTAAGTGTAGTGGTTTTTGTTTTGTTTTGTTTTGTTTTGTTTTTCACTCTTTGTTCTTTGGAGCACACCACCCAATTCCCAAATGAAAACACAGGGTTTTATTTTTACTTATGAATGCTTGGCTTTAGCTTGGTTTGTTTCTAGCCAGCTTTGATTACTTAAATTATCCTGTATACCTTTTGCTTCTGAGCTTTTACCTTTCTTTATTCTATGTCTTTTTCTTTCCTTCTAACTGTAGCTGGATGTGTGAATGGGTAGGTGACCACTGATATCCTCACCTCCTCCTCCTTGTTCCTCTTCTCTATTTATTCTCTCCGTCTGGCAGCCCTGCCTATCCCTCTCCTATCTAGGTATTGGCTGTTCAGCTCTTTATTATGCCAGTCAGGTGTTCTAGGTAGGCACAGTAACACAGCTTCAGAGAATAAAAGAATGTAACACATCTTTGCATTATTTTTTTTTGATTTTTTTTCTTTATTTATTTTGTATTTATCAAGAAAAACAGTAAAATGAATTTAAAATGCTGAAAAGTTAATAACTATAAAGAAGATAAAAATCATAAGCATGACTTATCAAGGGTGATAACGCAAATAAGATTGCTACACATATATTTACTTTGTGTTCAGCTTTCCCTCTGAATTTTTTTTACATCTTTGCATTATTAAACAGATATTCCATAGCATAAAAGAATGTAATACTTCTTAAACAAATATTCCACAAGAAAGAGTTCATTTTACATTGTTATTTGAATATATCATAGAAGTCACCTAGTTTGAAGGTATGGTGTACCTTATAGTTCTAAGGGCAGGTATGACTCTGGAGCAATAGTTGAAAGCTTACATGTTGATCTGTGATTTGGAGGCAGGGAGAGAACAAGCAAGACTGTGCCTCTTTTGTGGGCTTTTAAAACCTTAAAACCCATTCACTTCCATCGGCACACCTCCTAATCCTTCTCAAAACAGTTCTACTAAATGGGGACCAGACATTCACACGAGTCTGTGGGGACCACCCTTTACCATCCTTTTTTAAACCACAGCATTTTCTGGGCAGTGTTCTCTTTTGAAATGTGGAACTCGGGGCTGGAGAGATGGCTCAGCGGTTAAGAGCACCGTCTGCTCTTCCAGAGGACCCGGGTTCGATTCCCAGCACCTACGTGGCAGCTAACAACTGTCTGTAGTTCCAGTTCCAGGCAAAACACCAAGGCAAATAAATAAATAATAAATAAATAAAGTTTAAAAAAAAAAAGAAATGTGGAACTCCATGAATTTGCATGCCATTTGTGCACACAGATAATGCTAATCTTCTGTCGGTCCAATTTTAATGTCTTTCCAAAGCTAACACTTAAAAAAGCTTTGTAAAGAAAATATGTTGAAGTTACTGCTTTAAATACTGTTTCCTTTTATGTTTATTTAAGGTCATTTGGAATGTTAGTTTTATTATTTAAGTCTTTCAGTCAGGCATTGGTCAGAGAAGTAAAATTATACAGTATCTACAGAGTTGGTTTTGAAATTTGGCAATTCTAGCTGGGAGCCTTGGTTTCTTAAAGTGGAGATGATAATATATTATAAAAAGGATTAAATGAAACAGTTGTTGAATGCACCTGGAGAGTTTTACAGAATAATCAATAAATTATTTTTAATAATCTTGAAACATTTTCAAAATACTAAAGTACCAAATTGTGGTTTTGCGCAAGTTAAATATTGTTGTTTCCATTGACTTGGAACTTGTTTTGGTATTTTGCTCTGTCCCTCCTATCTTACAGTATTGGATGATGAGGACAGCAACAACATCACAGTAGGATCCCTTGTTACAGTGTTGGTTAAACTGACAAGGCAGACCATGGCCGTAAGTAGTCTATTTGTATTACTCATTTACATATCTTTTATATGGAGTCTTATTGGTATGTTTGTTGGCTTGTTTGTGAATGTGTATGTGTTTGCACATGGGTGCATATTTATGTGTATGGAGGCTGCAATCAAAATCTGATGGTGCAGTGTTGTTTTTGAGATGATGTCTCTCATTGGGCCTCGTGATTGCCAATTTCCTGAGGCTTCTTGGCCAGCTAGTCCAGAAATCTACTTGTCTCTATCTCCCTAGTACTGGAATTAAAAGCATGTGCTGTCCATCATGCCTAGCTTTAAATTCAGTTGTGTATATGAATGTTTTGCCTGTCTGTATACATATATATATACACATATATACCATGTGAGTGCCTGGTGCCTACAGAGATCAGAAGAGGGCATTGGATGCCCTGCAACTATACTTACAGATATTTGTGAGCTACCTACCTACCTACCCTGTGGGTGCTTGGTATTGAACCCAGGTCCTTTGCAACAAGTGCTCTCTAAACTACTGAGATACCTTTCTAGGCCTCGAACTCACACCTTTGCTTTTAAAACATGGATTCTAGGGGTTGTACTCAGGTCCATATGTTTGTGTGGCTAGCACTTCTCTGACTGAACCATCGTTCCAGCTCAGTTTTTGGGTTGTTTTGTGTTTGAGACAGGATCTTGCTATGTAACCTATACTGTCCTATTCCTTTTGACTCAGGCTCCTAAAGACTGTGACTATAGACATGTACAGCCCACTTTATTTGTAATTGTATTTTATGCTTGTTTTTCTCAGTTTAAGAGTGTTTTTAAAACTCTTAACAAGATCTAAATGAGTAAGTTTTGTTAGATGTCTTCTAATACTAATTTTGTGATAGAGTTTTTATAGGCACTAAAAATAGATTAATTCTTCATATGTTTATTGTTAATTGTCTGATATATTTATATGGGTGTAATTTTTATACTGTAGAGTGCTACTTTATAGATAGAAATTGTTGGTAATTTTAGTACCTTTAATTTAGAGTTTGTTTTAGTTTTCTTAAAAATTACACTGAAAATAGCTTTCTAATAATGTGGAAATTTTATGGTGTTTGGAAAGAAATTCAAACAGATAGGAGAGAATAGGGAAAATGATTAATCCCACTGTTAATTTCTTGAAATATCCTAATAGATATGTGCCATGGAACTACATGGATTTGTTTGTTTTCTTTTGTTTTGTTTTTATCAAAACCCACTTCTTTCACATCTGTTCATATCCTTATCAACCTCAGATGGCCCCGTTAGTGGTTCTTTTATATCTTGTCTCCATATTGCTTGATCTTTGAAGTGAATTTGCATATGTACACATAACCATGTACATTGGTGCTTGTGTTACTTTTATAAAATACAATTGTTTGTATGACTTACACTTTTCCTCTCAATTTCCGTTGTGTATTTATGTTATCTTTCAAGTCTGTTAAGCTCGTGTATTTTACATGTATGTGCATGTGTGCATGCTTGGCATCATGTGACAGTCAGAGAACAACAGCTTGTTGAGTT
This sequence comes from Sigmodon hispidus, assembly GCA_004025045.1. Taxonomy (NCBI): domain Eukaryota; kingdom Metazoa; phylum Chordata; class Mammalia; order Rodentia; family Cricetidae; genus Sigmodon; species Sigmodon hispidus. The sequence continues at coordinate 35,104 of PVIH01005124.1, read as the reverse complement.
GGTCGTCCTTCTACCACATGTATTCTAGGGATCAAAATCAAGGTGTTGGGCTTTACCTTGTGATTCCTGTCATTCACATTTTTAGTAGATATTATTTCAACTTACTCAGAATCAATAGTGATTGATTCTATTCTGTTGTTGGGTTTTGCAGGAAATGTTTTCTGCAATTAAAAACTATGTCTAAAATAATTGAAAAGGCATATTTTGTAGTTTGACATATCAAGTAAAAGTTAATTTTATGATATTAAGTGGTAAGGAAATATTTGTGTATTTTTAACTCAAGATAAAAATGTTGATTTATGGGAACTCTAGACCAACGCCGTAATTGATTTAAAACCTAAAATCCTATTATTTGCATGTTCTGATTTCTAGCTAAAGAAGTGGCCAAAACCTCAGTCTTGTACTATTGACATTTCTGAATGTAGTTAGAAGAAAAATCAACTCCTGGATTAAAGGAAAGAACCAAATGGTTTTTTTCCCCATTCTTAAACAAACTGTACCTGAAAAAGTAATTAAATAGTCAATCCAGCTAATAAAAGGAGAGATGAAGTGAGAATTAGATTAGGGAGTGGCAATCCTTTTTCAATGAAGGATCAGATATTTTAAGTTTCATAGGTCATATAATTTTTTTTTTTTTTTACCAGTTACTACACTTACAGAAGGACATAGTTGTGTTCTTATAAAATTATTTTAAAAGCTGGTGGTAGTATTTGGGAAATGGCTTAGTCAATAAACTGTTTTCCCTGCAAAGGGCCTGGGCTTGAATCCCTAACATGTACATAAAAAGGCCTAGTGACAAGCTTCTCTAATACCAGCACCAAGGGGGTGGGGACAGGAAATTCCCTTGGGCTTGCTGGCTTGCCAGTCCAGCCAAGTCGGTAAGTCAGTGAGAGAACATGCCTCAAAAAATAATGTGAATAAAAGGAAGCCACTTGACACCAACCTCTGGCTTCGACATGTGCACCCTGCACCCCAGCTGGTGGTGTTAGTGGTTCAGCACCTGTTTAGCATATGTGAGATGATGAGTTCTTTCCCTATCACTTGAAACAGAGAAAACAAAACATTAGAGTGCCAGTGTGGTGGCACATGCCTGTAATCCAAGCTATTTGGGCTCAGGAAGCTGAGGCAGGGGGATTGTGTGAAAACAAACAAAGCAGCAGTGCCAGCTTATTTGACCTCTTAGGCTAGCCTGTTTCTTGTAGAGCTTAATGGTTTATTTTCATTTATTGGCTTTAATAATGCTGAAACATTTACTAAGCACAACCTATATCACTTGTCAGTTTCTAGCATGCATTCTTACTATGTTTTAAATGAGCTTTAAATTGTAAATTTATAGTTTTTGTATTGATTCTGATTAAATTGTGTGGTTAGTAGGTATGTTTTAAGTAAGGATTATTAGATTTTCTTGGTAACCCACTGATAATAATAAATAAGCTTCCCTTGAAGGTGAAAACTAGGATAATATGATATATTCAAATTCTCATTAAAATATTCTTGTTTGATTGCTATTAGAATAAAATAAAATTTTAAATTGAAATATTTCTGGCTTTATAATGAATTTGCATATATTAAGTTGCTGAATTTGTTAATTAGACTTTACTTTTCCAAGTCTACTTATGATAGTTATAAGGTACTTCAGAAGGTTACTCCCTGCATCTGTAGACTTAGGACCGCCAAACCTACTCACCCTCACAGTTGCAACTAATTAACAAAACCTTTATGGATAGACATTTTGAAAGATTTTATGCTTCATCTGAAAGACAAATGTGGACTCATAGGTATTGTTGTTCTTGTTGCCTCTAGGAAGTATTTGAAAAAGAGCAGTCCATCTGCGCTGCTGAGGAGCAGCCTGCGGAAGATGGGGTAACAATTTGAGTTTTCTTACCTTCTCGATGAAGAAATTCCCTATTTATTTCTCTGGTGACTTACATTACTGTGGGGTATAATACAGGTTTATGAAAACATGTATTTTCATCACTGCCCTCTGAAGTGACTGTTAAGCTTTAACCATTGCATGTGGTTTGCAGCAGAGTGACGCCAGCAAGAACAAGGCAAAAGGAGGGTGGCAGCAGAAGAGCAAGGGACCCAAGAAAATGCCCAAGTCCAAAAAAAAGAAGCCGTTAAAAAAAAAGCCTGCAGCTGTGCCCTTACCCCCGGCAAAGCAACAGAAGCAGAAGCAGGCAAATGGAGTTGTTGGAAGTGTAAGTCTGTTGTCAGTGTCATTGATACTACTGAGGTGTAATCCATAAACTGTCCAAACACACATTCAGCTCCTAAAGTTCACAAGTGAGTATGTACATTAGACCCAAGTCAAGATTTGCCCTCCCTTCTTTTCTCTTCCCTTCCAAATGAACCCACGGCCTCATGCACACTAGGAAAGTGATCTACCACTGAACCTAGTTCAGATCAAGATTTAAAAGCTCTGAGCTTGAGGGATGGCTCAGCTCTTAAGAATGTCTGCTGTTCTCATATTGAACCTGAATTCCATTCCTAGCACCTGTCAGGTGGCTCACAACTCTGCTAACTCCATTTCCAGGGGATCAGTCACCACTGGTTTTTGCAGGCAGCTACACCAACATGTACACACACCATACATAGGTACAGGCATCTACACACAATTAAAAATAAAAATAAATTATTTTAAAGATATTTAAAATACCTTATTAGCATTCAGGAGAGTTCCTGTATGTCCCTTCATAGTCAATGATTCTCCTGTTGACTACTTCATCTCTCTACTGTGACTATAGTCACTGTAATTTTACTTAGTAATAAACTTCTAAATAAAATCATTCTCTAAGAATTATGTGCATGAACATTTTTATCTGTCTGTATAAATGTCTTTGTACCATGTGTGTGTGCAGTGCCCTGGAGAGCCAGATATAGCCAGAAGAAGGTGGATTACCTGGAACTGAAATTGCAGATGGTTGTCAGCTGCTGCATGGGTTTTCTAGAAAAGCAGCCAGTTCTTCTTACTGCCATGCCATCTCTCTAGCCCTGATACTCTTTTTCTCCACTCTTCTACCCTGTCCTTTCCTCTTTCCTTTTTTTCCAGTTTTTGAGACAAGATCACACTGTGTAACTCTGGCTGGCCTGGAACTCACTATGTAGATCAGGATGGCCTCAAATGTACAGAGATATACCTGTCTCTGCCTCCTGGGTGATGGGATTAAAGATGTGTGCTATAATGCCCACTAATTTTTTTCTTTCTTCTTTTTAATGCCAGATATGGTAACATACACTTCTAATGAGGTAGGGACAGGCAGATCTCTTGAGTTGGAGACCACTGTGGTCTACGGAGCAAGTTCTAGGACAGCTAGGGCTACACAGAGAAAAGCCTCTCTCAAAAAATGAACAACAACAAAAAGAATTGTTTTTGTCTTTGTGAACATTTGCGCTCTCTCTCTCTCTCTCTCTCTCTCTCTCTCTCTCTCACTCTCTCTCTCTCTCTCTCTCTCTGTTTGTCTGTGTGTGTGTGTGTTTAGAAGGTTAGAAAAGGGCTTCATACCTCCTAGAGCTAGAGTTATAGGTTGTCATGAGCCTGCTGATACAGAACTGAGCTCACTCAAGTACTCAAGAAGACCCAATACTTGCCCTCTACCCTCACACCATCTCTCCAAACCTCAAGTTTTTATATTATGTGTGTGGGTCTTTTGCCTGTGTATGTCTCTGTACTATATGTGTGCCTGGTGCTTATGGAGCCAGAAGGCAGTGTTGAATTCCATGGAACTGGAATACAGACGTTTTTGAGCCACTTTGTAGGTGTTGGGACTCAAACCCAAATCCTCTGCAAAACAGCCAGTGCTCTTCACTTCTAAACCATTTCTCCTGCCTCCCAATATTCCTTTAGAAAATACAAAATTAAAAACTATTAATTAGGGGCTGGAGAGATGGCTCAGCAGTTAAGAGCACTGTCTGCTCTTCCAGAGGACCCGGGTTCGATTCCCAGCACCCACATGGCAGCTCACAATGTCTGTAGTTCCAATTCCCAGTTCCAGGCAAACACCAAGGCAAATAAATGAATAAATAAAGTTTTTTTTTTTAAAAAAAAACTATTAATTAACTGATTGGTTTTGTGTGCATGTTTGTGACATGTATGGAGATCAGAGGACAACTTGTAGGTTCTTTCTTTTTATAATGTGGGTCCCAGAGGTTGAACTCAGGTCATTAGGCCTGATGGCAAACACCTCTACCCACTGAACTGATGGTCTTCCTGATGCTGGCTCAAGGCTTTTACTTTTGTATTATTTGTAAGGCTACATACTGAGATCCAGGTCAGCCACAGCTACATAGCCAAACCTTATGTAAAAATAAATTTATTTTCTATTTTTTGAGAATTTTATATATGCATACAGTGTTTTTTTTTTTTTTAATCATAATTATCTACTAATTCCTCTCAGATCTCCTTCAAATTTCTGTCTTTTTTTCTCCTTTTACATGAATCTAGTTTATGCTATGTGTATACTCATGGGTTGGGGTAATTCACATTCAGTCTCCCAGGGCCACACCCTTAACTGACTTTCCTTCCCTTGATCCATCGTTGACCATCGGTAGCTTCTCTACTATGAGTGTGTGTGTGGGAGGGAGGGGCTTCATTCTGGAATGTTTACTAGTTTGATCCTTTATAGGCAACCACAGCTGCTATGTATTTATTTTAATATTACCTTCAGCTCTGGTCTATCTTGAATGAATTGTCATTGATAATATAAATTATGGAATATTTATTCCAGTACTTGTTGAAAGTACAATCCTCTCCTTGTGAGTTGCAGTGGTGTTTTGTCTAGAACAAGAGGCCATATTGCTTGAAATATGTCACTCTTGATGTCATAATCCATTGCATCTGCTTATTCTTGTGCTTGTTACACTAGCTTAATTGTAGATTTCAGTCTTTACATATTATAGTATAAATCCCCCAGCTTGTAATTTTAGCTATTTTCTTAACTATTTTTATGCAACTAAACATTTAGAGTGAGTGATAACTTATCACTAAAAAATAATTACTGAATTTAGATTAGCATTAGTTAAATCCATGGTTTAATATGGGTAATTAATACAGCGTTTTTGCTTAGTCTTTGTCTGTATCCACTGCCTATCTTTATTAACTTGGAGCTTCTTTAAATTTTCCTAGCAGTAAAATGGAGATATGATACATTTGTACTACTGTGCACTTGATAACTTTTATTGATGTTATTTTAAATGACATTTATTTTCATTTTTCAGTGGCTATTACTGCTTTGTAGGAACACAGTAGCTATTTTTTAAAACACTGACCTTATAGTGAGACATTTTAGTGACTTGACATTGATTTCAGCATTTGTTGGTGCTTTAATAAAAATATTCCACATAAGCAATTATGGCCTTTGTGAGTAAAGACAGTTTGACTCACAAGTTTTTTTTTGTTGTTGTTTTTGTTTTTTAAGCTTTTTATGCCATTCATTTCTGCCTTTTTTCTTTCTTTGCTGGCTAGAATTTTGGTTGAGAATAGTGAAATTCTGATCTCAAGCCAGTTCAGTTGACAGTGAGAACTCATTCTGACGGAAGGAAATGCTGGAAACCTTTGTACCTGCTTTTGTGTTGTAGGAGGCTGTAGTAAAGGAAGAAGAAGATGACATCTCCGACAAAGGCAGTGAGTCCGAAGAGGAAGAAACCAATAGAGATTCCCAGAGTGAGAAAGATGATGGCAGTGACCGAGAATCTGAGAGAGAGCAAGATGAAAAGCAGAGCAAAGATGATGAAGCGGTAAGGCTTGATGGTTTCTCATGATCACTGCAGCTGCCTGCTCATTCTTCTGCATCTTTAGTTGCCTTAAAACTCATCTGCTTTTGGATTTTATTACTTTAAGATTGTATTTGTTTTCGGGGGTTCTAAAGAAAATTGTTTCAGACAAGGATTGGAAATCCCAGTTTTCTTAAATTTGTTGAAATGATGAAGTGGAGCAGCTTCTATGTTTGAGTGAGACTAGGATGTTCAGTGATGGGAGGGAGAGATCTGTGAAAATAGCAGTAAGGGAGGGTAGATGTGAGACAGGACCAGTCCTTGGCAGTTTCTTTTATGGGTTCCGGTCACACTGAGCAGAAACATCTCTGTGAGCCTGATGGTAAAGGGAAAGCTTTTAGAATGGCACCTTGTTTGTATAAGGTAAGTAAGAGCTTATTAAGATGGGAGGTATACGCTATGTATCAAGTTTCACTTGAGTGTTAGGAATGATGCAGAAAAGAATATCCTGGAGGCTCATTACAAATGCAGTGTAAACTGTTGTTCACTTGCTCTTTTGACTAGTTACAGATCTAAAGGTAATTCTTATGGTTTGAGATAGAAACCCAATCCCTGACTAGTCAGTCTCTGAGGTGGTAGAGGAGTCCTGGAAGAGGTAGGGAGTGGAATGCAGAGGTATAGGGAGCTCGTGCGCCTACCCATCCTTGGGAACAGGGAAGGCAAATAAAGATGAGCTTTTATTAGTTGCTGGGTCAAGGGTGTTTTCTCAGCTCTACTCTGAGGAAGATTGGTTATGTGGTTTTCTCTGAGTAGCTAGTATTCTCAGAGGCAGATGAAGGTTTTATAGATGAACTTTTTTTTTCCTTCTTTATTTTTTGAGGATTTTACTATGTGGCTCTGGCTGTCTGGAACTCACTTTGTAGACCAGACTGTCCTTGAATTCATAGAAATCTGCCTGCCTCTGCCTCAGTGCTGGAATTAAAGGCATGTGTCACCATTCGTAGCTACAGAGTTTCTTTTCAAGACAAAGATAGGCAGTTAACCAACAAATTCATAGTCTGTTTCATCCCAAGCACGATTTAGCTCAGAGTTCAAGGCAAATATAAAATAGCTTTTGCCTTTGAACATCCTGGCTGTCAGGGACAGCAAACTTAAAATAAATGTTGTAGTATGTACAAGAATTATTACGCGCTATGTAAGCTGTAGTAATGTCATACAGGTGTGATCAGCTAAGTCCTGAGGCACAGGGATATTCTTAGAAGGCTTTTCTTTATAAATTAGAATTTCATTATCCTGAAAGAATTAGGAGGAAGAGTTTCCAAGACTGAGAATGTAAAGGGAAACCCGCATAGGGTTTAAGGCATGTGAAGTAGGTAGTTAAGAATAAAAAGGACAAGGAGAAGTTCGATCTGGAACAATAGTGTCATCATGCTGTGCCACTTAAAGGCATAGTTAAATTTATGCCAGGCGATGATGAGATTTGTGGAAATGTACTTACAGGCTTTAGTAGCTGGTTGGCATTGTCAAAAGTAAAAGATAGAAACTCTTCTAAATGCTCTCTGCAAGATACCAGATTTCAAGTATTCTGTTTTTTCTCTTTCTCCTAGGAGTGGCAAGAGTTACAACAAAGCATACAGAGAAAAGAGAGAGCTCTTCTGGAAACTAAGTCAAAGATAACACACCCTGTGTATAGTCTTTACTTTCCTGAGGTGAGTAGTGCTCAGCCTAGTGTTTCTGTTATTCCATTTCTTCTTTCTGTATATTTCTTGGATTTATACTGCTCTATGGTATATGTATTGCTTCAATGTGTAATAACTGATTTATTTTTGGTTGGTCACTGTCTCAGTTGGGGTTTTATTGCTGTGAAGAGACACCATGATCACAGTAACTCTTATGAAGGGAACATTTAATTGTGCCTGGCTTACAGTTTGGAGGTTTAGTCCACTGTCATGTCAGTCGGCATGGCAGCATGCAGACAGACATGGTGCTGGAAAAAGCTGAGCATTCTACATCTGGATATGCAGGAAGAAAATAAATAGGCTTGAGCTTCTGACATCTTACCTTAAAGCCTGCCCCCACAGTGACACACTTTCTCCAACAAGGTCACACCTACTCCAACAAAGCTACACCTCCTAATAGTGGCACTCCCTATAGGCAGGCCAAGTATTCAAACACATGAGTCTGTGGGGTCCTACCTATTTAGACACCACAGTCACACTCATAATAGAGGACATATTGTAATACGAATTATTTTCTTTGAATATGTTGTTTACAAGGGGATTAACTTTTTAAGTTTATATGATTTCCTGTGCTTCTGTCATCTCTGCTCCTATTACTGAATGTTGTGCTTAATGGCCTTGCGTTTAGTAGTGAGTGGAGGAGGCTTTATAAGATGAATTCAATATTTTGACTTTGGTGATGAGTCTGTTCTGAGTTGTTCACCTCCATGAAGTGTTAAATAGGATGAAAGAAATCTCTCTGAGGGTTCCTTACTATCTCTGAGTCCCAGACTGAGGGCAGAGTATCGCATCTGTGCATCTGTGCCATTGTCCTTGTTTGCTTGGCCATTATGCCTGCTCACCTTTTAATTAACGTCCTTGCTGTCTCTTGTTGGTCTGGAAATGACTCCAGTTCCTTTGACATTTTGCTTTTGAAGATGATCTGTGGAGCTGAGATGAAGTGCTGGTTCATGCAGTTCATGGAAACTGATCAGTAGTCTGCTTCACAGCTTTGCCCCAGAGCCTTCTGCTCCTAGTGCTCCTAGTGCTTAGCCAGTGGGTTAATGTACACAGTCCGCCTTCTGATTGAGACTACCAGCACAAAGATTCTGGAGGCTTCTGAGTTGAAGGCCTAAATGACTGGGTTTCCTAGCAAAAACCACGCAGACTGTTGTTTAGACTTGGAGCACAGTTGGCCCAGGATTCTATCTTAATATATCTTCTGACATGTCGTGGGTTTTAACCCATCTGTTAGGGGCATTTTGCCTATTGCAGAGAGAGCCTGCCACTACCAGGCATCCTGAAGTCAAGCAAGTAAGTTCTTCTTGGCTTGGTTTTTAAAATCAAACAAACAAAAGTGTGGGATGAGGTTAGAAAATGCTAGAAATGCTGAGCTTATTAAAATAGTAGTGGTCAAGGAAAGATAAGTGTCTTTCATGTCTTAAAATCTGAGGTGTTCTAAGTGTAAAGTGTTTAATGCACTGGTATTTTTATTGGGTTACCCTTTCACTCATACATTGATTTTTGCTTATCACTAAATTCAATAACTGATTTTTTTGCATGATGTAATAGTTGTTTTTCTTTTTAGAATATATTTTTTTTATCATTTTAAAGTAATCACAGATTTTTAATATTAAGACCCCTTAATAGGCTCAGTGGAGTTATTGAAACTCCAAAGGTTCTATGTAGAATTGTTTGGGGACTAGTGATGGTATCTCTTTAGTACAGTGTGGTCATCTGCTGCGCATTGTGTCAGGACAAGGATAGCACCTCTGAAATAAGGCACATTAAAACTTCTCTCCGATCCTTTCTGACAACTCAGACTCTTTTTTTTTTTTTTTCTTTGCAGGAAAAACAAGAATGGTGGTGGCTTTATATTGCAGATAGGAAAGAGCAAACATTAATATCCATGCCATATCATGTATGCACACTGAAGGACACAGAAGAGGTAATTAGTTAACAATGTTTCTGTTGGATATCCTAACCTTTATGATGCTTCATTAAATTTTTGGGTTTTTGAGACAGTTTGTGTGTGTGTGTGTGTGTGTGTGTGTGTGTGTGTGTGTGTGTGTGTGTGTGTGTGTACACCAGTTTGTAGACCAGGCTAGCCTTGAACTCACAGTGATCCACTCAGTAATAAGAATAAGGACAAGCAGATAAAAAGTAAAAGTTGCTTTCTTCTATGTTCTTTATGTAGACTACTATCAGAGGTGTGGTCCAGATTTAGGGTGGGCCTTCTGACCTTTAGTCCAGATTTAAGGTGAGTCTTTGTTTTAGTTACTGTTCTTGTTGCTGTGAAAAGACACCATGACCATAAAGAAGCTTTTAATTGCTTACAGTTTCAGAGATTTGGTACATTATCATAATGGCAAGGAGCATGGCAGCTTACATAGTACTGGAGCAGTAGCTGAGAGCTACATCCTGATCTAAGGCCCTAGAAAGAGAGACTGGGCTTGGCATAGCTTATGAAACCTGAAAGTCCACACCCAGTGGCACACTTTTCCCAGTAAGCCCACACTTCCTAATCCTAGGTGTGCACCACCACCACCCGACAGCCAAATTTTAATGCATTTTCCTCGTATTTTATGTAAATAATTATTTCCCCTTCTAAAATTTTACACAAAAGTCAACAAATATAATTTTTCACAACTTTTTCTTTTTTTTCTTCCAACAATAAAATGTGGATGTGGATCTTCTGAGTTACAGCTCTTTTCTCCATGAGCACAATACAGTTAGTTCCAGGAGTCAACACTGATGATGTTTCCACTTGGGTTTGTCACAATTTCCTCTTCAAGTTCAAAATCTACTGGAAGAGTACACTTACGCTTTTTTGTTCTTAGTCCTTTGTACTCTGGGACATATAAGTGACAGCCAGACACGGGTTCTGCTGGAGTGGCACTATTAGCCACTCCTTTCTGACTTTTCATAAGATTCTTGTAAAGACCCTAGCAAGCTGTTTTCTTAGAATACCAGTGTAATTTGCCTCATTGCTTACTCATAATATCTCTTACTCATCATACTTCATCATTACACATTGTATTTGCTTCCCATTTGTAGTAAGGATTTCTTATTTTTAGGGTGTTTGGTAAATCCGATTTGTGGTGTGTTATTTGGGCATTAATCTGTTCTTCAAAGATTTTTACCAAATGTTTAGTTCATAGTGTTTTTTTTTTTTTTTTTTTTTAAATCTGTTTTTTTGTTCAGTATAGTATCAGTTTAAGAGTGAAACTGGGGCTGGAGAGATGGTTCAGTGGTTAAGAGCACCGACTGTTCTTCCAGAGGACCCGGGTTCGATTCCCAGCACCCACATGGCAGCTGACAACTGTCTGTAGTTCCAAGATCTGACACCCTTACACAGTTACACATGCAGGCAAAACACCAATTCACATAAAATAAAAATAAAATATTTAAAAAAAAAAAAAAAAAAAAGAGTGAAACTGGACACCAGTGTGGTCAGGGCATATTTTTGTATGTATGGCTGTTACTGTTGTTTTTCTTAATTTGACCTTACATTAGTTTGGATTTTTTTTTTTCCATGTTATGACGAAATCAGCCTTCAAAAAAAATGCTGGGTGGTGGTAGTACATTTTTAATCCTAGGACTGGAGAGGCAAAGGTCTCTGTGAGATCGAGGACAGCCTGGTGTACAAAGCCAGTTCCAGGACAACTAGAGTAGACAAAGAAACCCTGACTTAGGGGAGAAAAGACAACAACAACAAATCGTTCTGGGATTACAGATTTGTACTATAATGGCCTATTCTGGGGGGGAGTTATTAAGATTTTGGCTGCAAAAATTTGTAATTTGAAGAGTAGAGGCAGACTACTAGAGCATGATGATATGATTTTAAAGAATGTATTTTTATGTTCATAGAGAATTGAAATCTCTAAGTTTATGTTACTATTTGTATTTATGTTTGTGATTTGATGTGTTTTTATATTTTGAGTTTCATATATGAAGAATATAATGAACTTTAGTTGTTTTTATCTCTTTATTGTCCCCCCCTGATTCCTTCCCTTGCTCTCTGAAACCCTTTTCCTAGTGTGTGTGTGTGTGTGTGTGTGTGTGTGTGTGTGTTTCCACTGAGTTTAATTAGAATGCTTGCATGAGCATGGGTGGGAGGCTATTTACTGGGGTGTAGGCAACTTTAGCTACTGAAAAACGAAACCCTCATCTTCTAGCAACCATTGACTGCCAATAGTCCCTCAGGGTTTTTCGGGCGGACCTAGTTAAAGTCTAGTCTGGTCACTGTAGCCACTGCTGGAGTAAGTTGAAAGTCCAGTGGCTCTTTGATATCCTCTTAGCAGCATACCTCCCCACTCTTTCTCTTAGATTCTTCCTGCCCCTTTCTCTTTCTGTGAGCCTTGAGGAATCTTTCTGGACTTTCAAGGCATTGATCATTTATTCTGGAGATAAGAGAATTTGACAAGAATTATTTTTTTTGATCTAACCAAGTCTTGTTATTTAAATCAACATTTTATTTATACTTTGATTCTTTGCTTACTTTCTTTTGGATTTTCAAGGTGACAACATAGAATTAGCTTTTTTAAATTGCATACATAAAAGTAGACCCCAGTAGTTTTATTTAACTTGATTTCTTTTTGTTTAATGTTTATAATAGATAAAATAGAGCTCACACCTGTTGCTTGTTTTTTGAGAGTTTCTGTAAGTCATCAGAGGGACTACTAGGCTCCTAAGTACTCTGGGGTGGAGAGTTTAAAGGCTTCTGTTGTTTCTTTCACATAATACAGACTTGTAAGTGTTGATTTTATCTTCTTAGGTAGAACTGAAGTTTCCTGCACCAGGCAAGCCTGGAAATTATCAGTATACAGTGTTTCTGAGATCAGACTCCTATATGGGTTTGGATCAGATTAAACCACTGAAGGTAAGAATAGTAATGAAAAACAAGTGAACAGGATTACTGAGGATGTGAGTCTAGTGACCCTGATCAAATGCCCCAAGAAGCTGTGGGAAGTATTTCCAGTTCTGAGATGTAGAGTGATGAAGGAAAAAGCAGCCGCCTCATGCACTTTCAGTAATAGTGAGATTTAAGGAGCTTTGAACCACAGCTGTGAGCCACATATATAGCAATTAAAGCAACCACTAAAGCAACTTACAGTCAGGGATTTTCCAGATGTGTTCTGTTTTCTTTGAAAAGGCTGGAGGAAGTAGAGAGCAGGACTCAGACTTTACCACAGACTTTATTATTGTGTGTATTGATTTCTGAAATGAATGTTTTTTTTTTTTAAATCATCTTAGAGCATAAACTTTGTTTAAGGCTTGAGGCACACTTAGTGTTCATTTTCCTTGAGCTTTTCATACAAGACATTCTATTACATTAATAAGATTAAGCAAAATCATTGTTACACTGTTAGTAAAGGAGCTGGTAAAGGTGAGTCTGTATTTCCTGCATTGACAGTGGAATTGTACTTCACAACTAACCGTCAGGAAGCATACTTGACTTCTTCTTCCTTCATCCAAAGGCCTCCACAAAGGTACCACTTGGTGTTGTTGCATAGGAAACATGACTGTTAGTACTTTGTGCCAGAGAAGTACATTCTTAAATGGTTCAGCTTCTACAAGGTCAAAATACCAAATTATATTAGAAAGTCATCTCCTTTTCCGTGTAAGTAGGTTTAGTATTTTCATTTGTGGAAATTTTAGTGAATTCATTTAACGAATGTGCCGAATTTAGAGTTATAGCCACAGAATCCATTTCTTTGTGATTTGCCATGGTAAAAGAAAATGTTTACCAGGTATTTCTTTCATTATTCCTTTTCAAATTACTGATGTGCATTTAATTCTTTTTTATAGTTGGAAGTTCATGAGGCCAAGCCTGTGCCAGAAAATCACCCACAATGGGATACAGCAATAGAAGGGGATGAAGACCAGGAGGACAGTGAGGGATTTGAAGATAGCTTTGAGGAAGAAGAAGAGGAAGAGGAAGGTGATGACTAACTGGTGTATGCGTGGACCACAGCGTTTGCACATATTTGCAAGCATCTGCTGCTTTGTAAATTATAATAAAGCAGAAGCAATGGAGAACTGATGTGGAAGGAGGTGTTGGCATCTTTACTAGAAATGGATATATAAATTAGGCAGTTGGTGGTGCCATGGTACAATCTGAAAAGGGGTTATTTAAAGTCTTTCAGGTATGGGGTGGTGCATTTATATCATCTGCAAATGATAATAAATCCTTTGTTGTTAAAACTGTCCAGAAGTGTGGGCTGTGCATTACATGATCAGTTTATGGTCTCAGAGTCAAGGTACATGAAAAACAATCTTTGTTCAGCTTTAGTTTTAGTAAACATTAAAATATGCTAAACATCACAAATATGTTTTAAGTAACATCTGCTCAAGTTTTTAATCTGTTAATAAGCTCTGTTACTCATTTATCAATATTTTACAAATGGTAAGATTGTAACAGTTTCATACATGAATCCAAACCTTTATTTCATCTATCTTGGCCATAACTTAGCATTCTTACACATTCCACACACTACAGAGGGCTACATTTTGGAATTTTCCGTTTTTAATTGCCCAGAGTTAGCAGACATTACAAAAGTGGCTTTTAACAGCTTAAGGCCTCTTAAAGCCTCAGTTGGTGTCTGCACAAGATCTCACTCTTCTGATAAGCTCAGGGCTGAAAGGGATTGTGGGACCACATGTTCTCTGCTTGGGTCATGTTATCCAGTCTTTTGAAAGGGGTCACTATAAAAGCTGGACTACATTCTTAGCTTTTAATCTACCTGACTATCAGAAGCCTTTTAAAGAAAATAAATACAGCATACAAAGGAGGCATTTTTTGTATTCATTTTGGACTCCTGTTAATAAAATAGAAGTTTGACTCATTTTATGTTTGTAATTGTGTTTGTCTTTTTACTCCTAGAGAAAGGGCATAAATAGGGTAATCTTTTATTTTTCAACTAAAAATTTAATATTGTACCTCACTGTGGAAGTGACTGCTATATCTCTGTATACTCTTGGAAAACCCAGGAGAAAGAGCTATTTTCTCTCATTTAGTACAACCTAAAGGGCAGTGCTCAATATAGAGTAAATGTATGTGTGATGAATCACTGAGGTAAGAAGAATATTTTCATTACAATATGGAGGACACACAAATCTACAATATTGATTGCAATAATCTCTTCATAGGCCAAAGTACTGTTGCAATACTAACTTACGACCTTGTTTATCTAAAAGGTTGTTACTCTACATGCAGAATTATCACTGGTATTTTGTTACTACAGTAGTTGAAAATAAAATTTGAAGATTATCAAAAATATGAATTTTTTTGTTCTAAATTTAAGATTTAGCAGTTGATGTTTCATTAGACCCTTGCTCACTGGTTGAATGAGACCCTCTCTTTCTGTGCTACTGAGGGTTTGATTCATTTGTTTTGTTTATTATGTAAGTGGGTGGGTTTGCCATTCAAATCAGGTCTTGCAGGGAAGCTCCAATGTTGATTGTAGTTGCTAGACATGTAAGTGTGAGGGAGTGAACCAGCTTGTGTCAGTGAAAGGAGAGCAGCCGGAGGAAACTGGACATGCAGCGTTGTAATGTGTGCATTTCCTAGCTTTGCTGAAGTAAGCAGCTCAAGAATAGTCTTCTCTAGTGGCTGTTTCCCCTCTAAAAGGCCTATAGAGCTCAGACAGTTGGCTTCTCTGAGATTCTCTGGGGAGGAATTTACAGCCTGTTGACAGCACCATGCTTACAAATACAGCATGTCTTCCACAATTGGAAATTCCAACCATTTACTTATATTTGCCTATTTTGTGATGTGTATCAACATCCCAACCCAAAGAACCAGTTTTCCTCTAGCCAGGTATCTTAGGTGATAGAACTCAGGTCAGGTTCACATCTCTCACTCAGTCACCTAACTTCACATCCTTTCTTTCTCCACAACAGGATTGATGACTTGTCCTGGTCTGTATTTAGTGGAAAGGAAAATTTTGAGTGATGTTTTGTTCTTATGCCTATTCAAAACATTGGCATTCTATCAATTGAATAAATGAATATATAGATGAAAACATGGTATGTACATA
Source organism: Sigmodon hispidus (assembly GCA_004025045.1). Lineage (NCBI taxonomy): Eukaryota > Metazoa > Chordata > Mammalia > Rodentia > Cricetidae > Sigmodon > Sigmodon hispidus. Next base: position 19,632 of record PVIH01005124.1, on the reverse strand, counting down.
CAGAGTGAAATTGGTTATATATGAAATTAAGTTATTTACATTGTGTAACATTTTTAATCTCTAAATTTGCAAAGTATCAGTCAAAATACAGCCTTCCAAAAGGAGACAACTACCAGTTGAAAGTGACACACAAAGGTTAGCACTGTAAGAACTGACTGAGGCCTTAGACTCAAATTTTATGATATTTAAAAAGAAGTGAGTACTTTGAATGAGACTCTGCACATGATGTAGTAGTCTCCTGTTTTCTGATCTAGCTTTCCCAGCATGCACTGATAGGTGGAGAAGGACAGGATGGTGAGGTACCATTCTAGTGTTGGGTGGGAAGCTCTGTATATTGCCAACCCCCAATACAGGACTAGGGAGTTGCATGTTAAGAATGTATTGAGGCTTTCTTAGCATGTTCTGGTTTTGTTTTTGTATTTTTGAGACCAAGCCTCATTATATAGCCTAGACTGGGTTTGAACTCACAGTGTAGCCAGGTCTTGGACCTTGTGATCCTTCAGCCTCAGTCTCTTGAGTGAATGATAGGATTACAGGCAAGAGCCACCACACCTGATGTTGAACACATTTACTGCATTTATTCAGGTATCTGCTCCGGCTAGCTCTTTCCATACACTGGAGTATTGTTTTGTAATAAGCTGTATTTCGAATCCACTCTGGTGCCCTAAATCTTTTTGAGGAATTGTTTATCATGTATTTACTTAGTTTCCATGTTCAGGCTCTGTGACTTAGGGACTGTAGTTATGTGGACCCTCTTTGTGTTAAAAACTTACTTGGATTGGGTCAGCACATGGATGGGAATTCATTTTAATTTTTTCCCTTTGCCACAGTGGCCAGTATTTAGAATGTTCTCCTTATCTTTTCACTAGGCAGAAAAACTATTATATTATTATTTTAGGGGGACTAGCTATTGTGTTAGTTGGTCTTCATCCATCCTTTTATCCTCTTTGGATAAAGCAAGACTTGTCCTTTGTTTTTCAATGCTTCTTTTTTGAAGCATTTTCTCAACTATGAATCCCCTATTTAGTCTGCCTTAAAGTGAAACAACTATTGGTGAACTGGAGCATGACATTTTACCAGCTGTGCAGTGACTAGTTAGCATCATCATACACTAAAACTTGACACTAGGGCTATTTACAGACCTTAACAAACAAAACAGATGCAATCTTGTACATTTTCCTGTAACCAAGCTAAAAATCCAAATAGCAATCATGGGCATGATTTAGGACTGGTTTCAGGCAGGTGTGTACATCCCAGGGGTATGCAGATAATAAGTTCATTGAGAAAATGTTAAAAATAATGATTCTTTGTATTTAACCTCATCCTTTTAAATTTCTATTTTTGTGTGTTTTATAATGTACATAATATATTGTACAGTTGTACACATATAATTTATAAATAAATAATACATTTATTGGTGCATTATATATTTTTTTCTGATTTGGATGCATGATAAAAACATTTGAATACTACTGTTTTGTGGTATAGAGAGGGCAACATTTCTACCAACTGAAGGTTGGGGCTTTTGGCACCCTGCCATTTGACATGATATACTCTAACACCAGGTGGCAAGGTTGCATTTGCTATGTGCAGATCTACTACTGCCCCCAAGAGCAAGTCTAATAGATGCTTCTTGCAGTGGAGCCATGAGAGGGGAAAGCTGCAGTTGTCAGAAGGTTGGCAGGCAGTAGCTGGTGTGGGAAGAACTCATCTCTCCAGCACAGAAGAAACCCAAACCACGCAAAAATGGGTAGCAGTGGTCACCACTTAGCAGATTACATGTAAAGGGCACAGCTTCCCCTTGTTGTCCAGCCTGGCTCCAGTAGAGGGCGACAGGATCATAATTAATTTTCTTTAAAAATGTTTGGTGAGACTAAACCAAAATCTCAAAAATGGAAAAAAAAAATTTTTTTTGAGATGGGTTATTACATGTTCTCAACCATGCTTCAAATTCCTGGACTCATAATCCGTAAGTCTCTTGAACAGTTGGGACTATAGACCTGTACTGCTGGGCCCAGCTAGAAAATATTTTCTGGATTATCTACACCTCCTAGAATTACCTCCTTCCTTCCCCTTTGAATTTCTGTGTCCACTCTCCTACAGCCCATGTCTCCTTACCTGTGTACATTACTACATTAAATGTGCATCTGCTTGGAAGGGAGACCATTTGTAGCAAACTCCCAAGAGACAGTCTGCTGTGAACTCACTAGACCTACAGAAGACTGCTGGAGAGAAGTGGCAGTTGGGTAAGATGATGTTTAGTTTTTTGTATGGTTTCAGCTATGCTGTTTCTCTCCATGCAGGCTGTCTGCCGCGTTGAGGAGCTAGTTCTGAGTCCCACACTGCTTCTGACATCTAAGCTCCTCCTGGGCAGTGCCAAGTCGCTCAGGTAGATGTTGCACATGTCAACAGGAACTTTGAACTTGGGAGTCTAGCCTTTTAAAAAGCTGTGTGACAGACATGTTCACTCTTTACTGTTCTAACAGCGATCATGCCCTCTGCATGAGGGAAATGATGTCTGTCTTCCATGGCTACTGTCCGGACACACATCTGTGAGAAGGCAGCATGGAACCAGACACAGGTGTGCACAAAGGTAAGAAACAAATGGGAAATGGCTTTCCAGCATGTGGGATTTTATGTGCACAGAGAATATTACAACTAGAGGCTAAGGACACCTACTTTCAGGGGAGTAAGTTCTTAGTTAAAAAGAAAAATAGACCTCTCACTTGAGAATAATGTATACTTAAGCCTTTTGCAAATGTTTTGTCTTGCTACCAAGGATAGTTTTTGTTGCAGTTTGAAGATAGTTCACTTACATGCAAGTACTAAAAATATTCATGACTTTCTAAATTGAATTCCATCTGTTACAGTAGGAGAGAGGGTGTCTGAAAAGTGAGCATTATATCTGTTGTATATCGTAGCCATGGATGCTTTTGATTTTGCCATCTGCACCCTTCCCTAGCACCTCGCTAGGCTATTGTTAGGCCTCTGGTTGACCATCGAGAAGCTTCTGAAACCCCGTTCTGACTAGCATTGCTGGTTCTCATTGTCCAGAGCAGGTAGATTGTTTTCTGTAACTGACTCTCTCACTTAGAGACACTGGAGATAATACAGGTAAAGAGTGTCACCAAATTGGCTGATTAGGGAAAAAATGTGACAAATTCAGTGACAGACTAGAATTTCTGGCCTTTGAAACAGATTGGAGGATTCCCAGAGGAATGTGACATCTAGTAAGAGAAATGGGGTGGCTTAGCTCCTTTGTGTGCACTACTACCCCTAACTTGTTAAGCCATTCTACTTCATAATCACATTCAGTTTCTCAGCTTCTTAACTTGTTGCTTCTCTGCCACATTCTTGGGACTCTCGTGACTTTCTCTCCAAGCTTACTGTCCTCTAGACAACACATTAAATAAGGAGAAAGGTGGGCAGAGGCAGGAGAGGTGTCCATGTGACAGGCTGCAAGGCTTCAGCTTCAGAACTTGGCTGTGTTTTTCTATGATCCCTAGGAGCTCCGGCCCCACCCAACTGCTCCTCCTGGAAAGTCTGGAGTCTATTATGATGGAAATGATAAGGATTAATGTGATTATCTGAGAAGTGCTTGTGAGAATGGGGTGAGGCTATAGTGTTATGATCCACTGCAGTACTTCTTTGCACACTGCAAGCCTCGCTGACATAATGACAGGGTCTCTCACCAAATGTCAGGAGTGAACATGTTTCAGGAACAATGTCAGGAACATATTTCACATGGAATTTAAGTTTGGCAAAACTAAGATTTGAGAAGAATTTTAATATTTTAGTGTGTTACAAGGAACAATTTTTCAAAGTATAAAGTCTTTAAAGTCTTTTCTTTACCTCCTGATTTCTGGAATTTTCTTTGCATTTGGTGCTTAGCCTCCAGTTGACCTAAACCAACATCATAAGGAAGCAGAACCTTTGGGGTTTCATCCTGACATTCCCTGCAGGGTCTGGTGGCAGGAGTGAGTGAAGTGCTGAGAGCATCTATCTCTTCAGTTTTACTCAGGAGCTGCTGCTGTCTTCTCTGTTGTCTCTCTGAGGGCCAGACATGATGTGAAGGAGGAACATAAGAACAAAAAGTCAGGGAAGAGAAGGGCTTTGTCACATCTAAAGAACTACAGGATCCAGGCATCCCCATGCACATACATCCCAGAACTCTCCTCTGTTGTCTTTCCAGTGCATACATGGAAATGGAAGCTGGGGAATCACATCTAGGGTGTAAACTGAAGGCGCCTCACTAGCCCGCCTCATCCATGAGTGTTGCAGACAGCATGAGATCCAACTGTGTCCAGCTTTGTGAGATTCCAAGTTACGTGAACTCCTGGTTAGCTACAGCATGAAGACATTTTTTAAATCCCTTTCAAATCAGAGACTCAAGTGTTAGCAGTTACATATCTGTCTAGAGAGGAGTGGTATGTCTTCCCCTCTCTCAAGTCTTGAATATAGCTTTAGGAGCCCAAGAGAGGAGCACAGGCTGCCTCCCCCACGACACCTCCACCCTGACTCCTTCTCTTTTTTCCTGCAGAACTGGCCCAGTAGCCTTCACTTTTACCATCTTAACCCAAAGCGTTAGAAGGATCTGCTCAATACATCCCTCTTACCAGATCAAATTGTTTTCATTTCTTAGAGACCCCCCCAATACACACACACACACACACACACACACACACACACACACAGAATCTAGAGTCTTGGTCATGACCTGATACACACCTCAGGATCTGGAATACCTAGAAGATAGTCCATGCCTGAGAGTTAACCTGTGGCCCTGTCTGGGAAGGAATATCCTGAGTAGATTAACTAAGACAGGAGAACACACTGTAAACATGGGCAGCTGTGGATGTTGGGAGCAGAACTTAGATCTGAGCTGGACACATTTGGTTCTGCTAGTAAATTGTATGCACTGTTATGAGATAAAGGATTAAACAATTCTTGGGTTGGAGGGATCTAAGCAACTATATGGATTTACATGAGCTAGAAAGATAAAGAAGGCGCAGAACAGGTTTGGGGTGAGGTCAGATGTTCAATATTGATCATGTTGCTTAAAGGAAAAAGTAGGCAACTGGATATGAGCCTGCAGTTCCAGCTAGAAATAAAGTCTGGCATTTGCACACTGAATGAGATTGCCCCAGAAATGGAGAGGGATGAGGCTAGAGAGGACATTGTCCCATTGTCCCCTTGTAACATTGGGGTAAGAAGAGTGTCAAGAGCAAGCCCTTAGAGCAGGCTGCCAAAACTGGAAGTCCCTTGTGTTTCCAGCTGCTAGAAGAGCAAATGAGGACTGAGAATTGAGGAGATGGTATTGGTATTAATATGCTAAGTTGTGTTAACACACAACACAACACAAGTGGGAGGAAAAGAGAATAACCACACTGGACATAATGCATGATGGGAAGAGACCACATGTTTGTTCCCTCTAAGATCAGGAACAAGCAAGGGTGCCCATTTTCAACATACCTATTCAACATGGAACTGGAATTTCAAGCTTGAGCAATTAGGCAAGAAAGAGAAACAAAAGGGTATCAAAATTGGAAAGAAAAAGGTGAGATTATGTCTGTTTACATGCTGTAGTCTGTATGTAGAGAAACCTGTTAGACACAAAATACAAAATAACATAAAAGTCAGTTGCATTTCTGTACATTACCAATGAACAATCTGAGAAGGGATTCAGAAAAACAGTTCCATTTACAGTAGCATCAAAAGGAATAAAGTCTTGGGATTCAAGGTGATGAAAACTGTAAAATATTGCCAAGGGAAATTGAAGAAGACATAAATAAATAGATTCTATGCTCATGAATGGAAAGGCTGAAAGTCAGTGAGATGTCAGTATTCCTCCTGTGTCCTCATATCTTACTCTACATCCAGTCTGTTACAATATGGTCAAGTAATATGAAAAAAATCAGTCTCATGAAGTATATGTCGTTAGATAATGTATGTACAGAGTCAGTGCAAAACCCAGTTTTACAGACAGAAAAACTGTCTTAACTCTGTATGGAATTTCAGGGGAGTCCTTGAAAGAAGAACACAGTAAAGGAACCATGTACCTTCATTTCAAAACTTACTGCACTGCAGTTAGCAGCGGCATGCTACTGGCACACAGACTAATGGAATGCAAGAGAGAACCCAGAAATAAGCCCCTTCACATAAGGACAAATAAATTTTGTTGTTTTAGTTTTTTGTTTGTTTGTTTTTGAGACAGGGTCTCTCTATGTAGTCCTGGCTGTTCTGGAACTCTCTGTGTAGATCAGGCTGGTCTTGAACTCAGAGATCTTACTGAGGAGTGCTAGGATTAAAGGTGTGCATCACTAAATCCATTGTGGCCAAATAACTTTTAATAAACATGTCAAGATCAGTCAGCAGTTTATTTCCAATAAATGCTATTGGGGGAAAAAACTGGATGTGCATAGGTAAAGGAGTGAACTTGAAACCTTACTTGTTAACATCATGTGCAAAAATTAACTCACAAAGAATCAGAGACCTAATGGGGTTAAGACCTAAGGCTATAAAAACTCTTAGGGGAAAAAAAAAGGGCAAATAAAGGGCAAATGGTCATGCTCTTAGATTCAGCAATTATCATCTGAGTAAGACACCAAAGGCACTCACAACAAAACATATACATAGGTTTTGTGGAAATTAATTTGGGAGGATTAAAACTTGAGGGCAGCCTGGGCTATACAGGAAAACATCTTTTAAAAATTGGGAGGAAAATATATTTAAATCCTGTATCTGAGAAGAGATTAATAGCCTAAGTACATAGAAGGTTATAAACGCACCAAAAGACAAGCCACCTGGTTCAGAATTGGGCAAAGACTTGGATAAGTGCTTCTCAAGATTCAAAACAGCAAGTAAATACACAAAAAGTTGGTCAGTTACACTGATGAGGGCAGAAGTGTGGATGTCAGAAAGCTGGCTACTCCAAGGAAAGAAAATAACAAGTGTAGACAGAGAAGCTGGGACTCTGCGTACTGAAAGAGGGATCCTCAGATGTTACCTCCACAACTCCTCAAAAAGGGAATAGACGTGTCAGCAGACCTGGAGTGCTGCCTCTGTACCTGAAAAACATGCCAGTAGATGTTGGCATACTTCACTGCTTGCTGCAAACAACTACAAAGTGGAAACAATTCAGATACCTGCTGTTGAGCAGACAATAAACTGATTAAGGAAATGAATTCTGCCACATGCTAAAGCATATATGAACCTTGACATCACATGCAGCATTGGGCTCTGAGAAATAAAAGTCACAAAAGCACTTAAGTGTTATGTGGCTGCATATTTGAGGCATTCAGTGTTGTCCAAATCTGAGGGGCAGAAAGTAAAATGGTAGTTTCTGGGGCTGGAGAGAAGGAAAGGGAGGGGGAGTTAGGGTTTAATGGGCACAGCCCTTCAGTTACAGGATGGAAAGTTCTCTGGAGGTGGGTGGTGATGGTGGTTGCTCATGCTGAGTGTACTAGATAACACTGAAGGATTTGTACAGCTGGCTAATTTGGTAACTTGTATTTTGTGTAGTTTATCACAGTAAAACAAAAATAGAGAGGGGCGAAGAGATCTAGTTTGGTTTTGGGACAGGAGCCTACAAACAGGTCAAGAATAGAGAAGGGAATCCAGGAACAGATCTACATCTGTGGATGACACACACATGATGTATATGCCAAGCCGATGCTGTAGGACAAGTGGGGTATGTGTGAGGAATGGCATTTTCAGATTACAGTATTGAAACATTGCATGTCCATTGGGGGAAAGAATGATGCATGACCCTATACAACAATTAAACCCAGGTGATGTTTAATTCTAACTTTGAAAGACAAAACAATGGGGTTTTTATAATATATTTATATGGAATATAATTTGGAATATATATAAATATGGAATATATTTATGACCCAAGGGTAGGAAAACAGTTTTAAACAGGATGCAATGAACGTTCCTCCAAGGAAAAACCAAAATGAGAAATTGAATTGTATTTGAACAATGATCCTCTTGTTTTTCAAAGATAATGAGGGAGCCACAGAGGGGATGGTATTTGCCATCTACATAATTGACAGAGAACTGGACTCTCTACTAAATGTGGTGATATATTTTATATTTAATAAAATCAGCCTGCAGTGTCAGAGAACAGTATACCCACAGTCAGGCCCTGAAGGTCAGAGAGGGGTGACCCACATCTTTAATCCCATCGCTCAGGAGACAGAGATCTTTCTGTATGTCTGAGTTCAAGGCCTAACAGCCAAGCAGCAGTAGCTCCCACCTTTAATCCTAACTCTAGGGTTATGATGCAGAGTTGAACCTGGAAGTGAAACAGCCAGGAGGGAAGATATTTAAGGCAGGAGGAGGCAGACATTCAGTCATTGTGTAGGAGCATCCAGCCAGGCTGAGGACTCTTGAAGATAGCATTTACCCTGTTCAGCCTGAGAAATTGACTGGATGAGAATTGACTGTGGTCTGTTTCCTCTATCTGATATTCCAGGCTGATTTTTATTAACTATAAAATACATACTTTTTTTTTTTTTTAATCCACTAATGAGTGAGTACATCCTCTGCTTCTCTTTCTGGGATTGTGATACCTCGCTCAGGAGGTTATTGTCCAAATCCATCCATTTGCCTGCAAATTTTAGGATATCATTTTTTCTTACTGCTGAGTAGTATTCCATTGTGTAGATGTACCACAGCTTGTTAATCCATTCTTCAGCTGAGGGACATCTAGTAAGTAAATGAGCAGCATGAATGGGCATTTTGTAAATGGGGAGATCATAAGAGTGGGCATGAATCTGAGAGATCTGATAACTGAGTTTGATGGGGTGCATGATGATGTAAAATCACCAAATTTATATATATACATATATATATACACACACACACACACACACACACACACATATATATATATATATATATAAGAAACCCATTGTTAAGGCTTGGTGTTGTATCAAATAACAATATTCAAAATTATCTGCAAAGGCTATGCAAATTATTGTCATTATCTAACTACATGTACTTCGTGAGAGACTGAATTTGTTTTCATATTACTTGACCATAGTGTAACAGATTGGATGTAGAATCAAATATGAGAACCCAGCTTTCTTTTATTATGCCAGACACTATATAGATTTGCCAAAAAAATGTGTGCTATGTCTCTTATGCATACTTAAAAGTCTTGTTTTCTAAAATATGCACTTTTAGTAACATTCAAAAAAAGAGAAATGAATGCATAAAGATTTATGTGGTGTCAATACACAGTAGAGTATTATTGAAACATAACGATGAATGAAATAATGTTGCTTGCAAGGAAACGTTTGGAACTAGAAATCATATTAATGAAATAAACCAACTAAACAAAATTGAAATAAAATATATAACCACAACTAAAAAAAAACATGACAAATTTGGAGAAGACTCGAGGAAAATAGGCTACTGAATTGAAAAAAAAAAAAAAACCCTTCTTAGTTCTCAAGAGCAGATCCTGAGGGGTTTGAGTACAAGAGATTTCTTTTCTTTCTTCTTCTTCCCCCCCCCCAAGATGTTTCTGAGGAATCAAGACTCTTGTGAATATTATCAGGAAGAAAGCATCTTGGACAGGGAAAGAAGTTGGTCTTCATATGGACCGGGCCAAGCCTGGGTCCACCTGGCAGGAAGCTCAGGTGTGAACACTGCTCATTGCCCAGTGCTGTCAGATGGCTTTCTGTACCCCTCCCACCAAGCCAGAGCTGTGAGACCTAGCGGGGACCATGGGGCTGGAGAGATGGCTGGGCAGTTAACACTTCGCGCTCTTCCAGAGGCTTGGGGTTCAATTCCCACTACTCATATCCGCCCACAACTCTATGTAACTTCATTTCTAGGGGATCTGATATCCTCTTCCGGTCTCCATGGGCACTGCAACCGTGCACATACTTTCCCTACACATGTGTACATGGTTAACAATAAAAACCTTTAAAAATGGTTCTGTGTGGTGAAGACAGATTCCAAAGAGCTGCTAGATGTCTGAAGCTGACCATATGCCCTGCAGATGAACAAAAAGTCTTTCCTCGATGATCCGATCCTCTTTTTATGCTACCACATTTTATAAAACCCAACATGGTCAAGGCCAATGAATCCCTGAAAAGCTATTGAGACTTTGTGTATCAGGAAAAGGCAAATTAAAACAACAAAATACCACTCTGAACTCACTAAAATGACTGAAATTGAAGATGCTAACTGGATGCAAGGGTTTGGAGGCTGTAACAACTGGAACTTGCTTGCTGTCCTGGTAGAGGCTAAACCTGTAAATCCCATTGTTAACAGATTGCCATCAGCCACTAAATTGCAGTTACACTCCTGAGGCTTTACCCAGTGGAAATTTGCGCACAAAGGTCCCATAGACATGCAAAAATGTATGCAGAAAGGTTTTGAATGACAGCCCCAAACTAGAAGGAACCCAAATGGCTAACAATACAATAGGTAACTGTGTTGTTCTATGTATGAAGGCTATGGTGAGTATCCTCTGTATGCTGATATGAGATCATTATGTGGTTCCCTCCCATAGACCAAGTCTAGGCTCTGTGGTCAGTAGCATGCTGCTTTAAGGATTAGGTTGGTCACATGTGACACTACAACTTCTATCTTGGGAGCATACTGTCTCACATGTGACTGACTCTTAGTTCACTGGACTAAGGAGTTTGTCATGGGCAGTCCTGGGCTGAGGCCCACTTGAAGCAAAGTCTCCTGCGTAGCAGTGGGTGCTCCTCCAGCCTCTGCTAAATCCTTGGTGAGCACAGCTTAGAGGGACTGCAGCCTTAGCCTGGCTGAGCCACTGTCAGACTCCTGACTCAGAACAGATGTGACAGAATAATGCTGGTCTTAGCAGCTCCCTGTTGGATGATTCATTGTGTAGCAGTAGATCACCTGTGCAATGGGATCTTATAAAGCGGCAGATATGAATGAAATGAAGTTACAACTGTCAACAGGAGTAGATTTTACCAACAACACTGAGTGAAAGAAGCTGTAGACTTGTGCTTATTACTCCATATAGAAAGTTTGAATACTGGGGATGCTTGGCTAGAGGGCAAGCCAAAATAAAATGGAGGGAATGATCACTATGAGTCAGGCAAGGAGGACAGTGGGGATTTGGAAGGGACATAGGAAAGTGCAGCCCCTTGCCAGTGTGATGGTTCCTGCTTCCACTGATGGAGAAACGTCATGCTATACATTCCTTTTAACGCCTTTTCTGTGTATATATACTATTACACACATGCACAAACACCGTGTGCAGATAGGATAAGGGAACAAAGCTGTTGCCTGTAAACAGCTTTATAGAAGAGTCTCATTACAAAAAAATAAATAAATTCATTAAAAAGCCAAAACACTAGACTGTGTGCTTTCTTCTTTCATCTTCTACCTCTCCACTACACAGGCTTTCTCTGTATCCCTGGCTGTTCTGGAACTTGATCTGTAGACCAGGCTGACGAGGAACCCACAGATCCACCTGTCTCTACCTCCTGAGTGCTGGGAGTGGTGTGTGCCATCACTTCCTGACTTTTATTCTTTCCCCCTTTTTTAAAGATGAGAAACAGCAGTGTGTTCTCTAGAGAAGGAACTCATTCACTAACAAATCGGTAGAAAGCCCTGGAACTGTTAGGAGAGATGGGTCTGGGCTGAGCCAGACACCGGAAAACCTTAAGTTAGAGTTTCCCAAAAACAACCAATGAAAAGTACGTCTAAATGTGTCTACAGTCTGTACACACAATAGAATGTACATGCATATATAATGCATCCATGTGTATATACAAGGTGTTTTAAACACATTAAGAGTCTATGGGTCTGTTGCATTACTTTTCATGGGGACCTGAACACGATGCCTGTTTGCCCCAGATGGGGCAATAACAAACAAACGATTCTGTTCACGTCCAACTCAGTGAGTTTACTGAGGTTACTTCCATGAACATAGATGAGAAGGGTAACTTACAGGAGCATGGGCGATTTGGGAGCTGGCATTTTCCAAAAGCCTACCCATTACAGGTGAGAACAGATAAAGACTGTGTCACTGGAGTCTCCTGCACACCTTGTAGGTAGCTGCTCCCCAAGAGCCCTCCATTATCTATTGCTTATATAGCCTCAGGTGTTCCTTGTGAGCCCTGTACATTTCCTGAGCCCCCCATCTCTCTAGGGTAGGGGATGTTTCAGTCTGCACAATAGGGTCCTCCTCTTCTGTCCCTCTTCCCCTCATACACATGTGTATATGTACACACACACATACACCAGCAGAGGCTGCTCTAAAGCATTGGCTCACAGGATTGTAGGCACCAGATTATCTGGAATAGCCTTGGTAGGTTTGAAGTCTGGAGCCCCAGGACAGTGTTTCTGCAGTCTGGTGTCAAAGGCATTTAATGGCAGGATTTCCTCCTCAGGAAAGAACAGTCCTCTTCTCTTTTTTTTCCTGATTTTTCAAAGCAGGGTTTCTCTATGTAGTCCTGGCTGTCCTGGAACTCACTGCGTAGACCAAGCTGGCATTGAACTCTGTGATCCACCTGCCTCTGCCTCCTGGATGGTGGCATTAAAGGTGTGCGCCATCACTGCTGCACAGATGTGCACTTCTCTTCTTTAAGGTACTCACCTGATTGGATGAGGCCCAGGATGGAGAGCAATCTGCATTACTCAGTCTCCTGGTTTAAATGTTATTCCCACTTAAGAACTAAAAACAACAAAAACCCATCTCACAGCAACATCTCAGCAGCATTTAGATAAAATCTGGACACTTTATTATAGCAAAATTGTCAAAATCAGTCCCATGAAGACAGTGCTGGCATCTCTGCCTGTTAACAGCCTTGGGTAGTGGCATAAGAAGGCATAAGAGGTGCTGAGGCAACTCTGGCTTCACACTCAGGACCTTCTGCTGGAGGGCTGCTCGGTCTGGAGAACATCTCCAGAATTTGTGGAAAGGGAGAGGGGCTGAAATTGCCACGAAAATGATGTAAACTGAGAGCTGAGAGTTCAGTCTTTTGTTTTGAATCAGCAAGCAGAACTGGAAAATACTGTGTTTAGAAGCACAGGAAAGAGGAAGCCTTTTACTTGCACCTTAATTTTTGGTTTTCTTTTTTCTTTTTTTTTTTTAACACATTTATTTATTTATTTATTTATTTATTTATTTATTTATTTATTTATTTATTTGCCTTGGTGTTTGCCTGGAACTGGAACTACAGACAGTTGTTAGCTGCCATGTGGGTGCTGGGAATCGAACCCGGGTCCTCTGGAAGAGCAGACGGTACTCTTAACTGCTGAGCCATCTCTCCAGCCCCCAAGTTTTTGTTTTCTTATGTTTCATTGTATGTGTTTGTTTTGCTTGGGAGTTAGGGAACGATGTGGGCTCATTGCCAGAAGGCAGCGATGAATCCCCTGGAATTGGAGTTACAAACAGTTGTGAGATATCTGGTATGGATGTTGGGAAATAACCCGTTCCTCTGCAAGAGCAGTAAGTATTCTAAACTGTTGAGCTATCTCTTCACTTCTGTGTGCACCTTTTTTTTTTTTTTAACTTATATTTAATTATTTGACTGGAACTGGAACTACAGACAGTTGTGAGCTGCCATGTGGGTGCTGGGAATTGAACCCGGGTCCTCTGGAAGAGCAGTCAGTGCTCTTAACCACTGAGCCATCTCTCCAGCCCCATGTGTGCACCTTCATACAAGCTTTATATTTGAACATTGGACATGGAGACCTCAGGTAGGCTGAATATGTACTTTACCCCTGAGCTACATCCCCACCACTAAAGCCTACTATTTGAAAAGATGGGATCTACCTATTCCACCTAGGGGTTACATCTTGGGGACATAAGGCACTAGGCTGCCCTGAGCTCACTAGCACAGACTTTAGATGGAAAAGATGCCCTAAGACAAGGTCGTGATCTCTCTTGGGACACAGAACATGAGGCTTCATTCTGTAGCTGGAACTGATGATAGTAGATGCTGTGAGCAACTTGTGGTGATAGTCACTGTGTCGGTAGAGACACTTTTGGGTTAGCGGCCACTGAGGAAGCATTGCTCCCCAAGGGATCCCCCTCCTTTGAATTTGGGATCCAGGTAGAAGAGGCACAATGTGTCTGTGGCTTGACTAGCTGTGGCCACAAGGGGGCGGAGGTAGCCCCTACCGAGTCCACAGTGTCCACTTGCTATCCCCTCCCGTATTTCTGAGACTCTTCTCAGCCATGTCCTTGCAGCAGCCCCTTGTTCAGGATGGCCTGGGTCATCCTGTTTTAAAGGGTGAGTCCTGACATCTTCCACCCTAGAGCACCCAGCTCCTTCTCCAATGCCCCTGGGTTCATGTGACAGTTACCACTCCTATTTTTGGATTAGGTGGTTAGCACCAGCCTTGGCCTCTTGAGGAAGTGAATAGCTTCATGGCTTCAGAGAGAAAGGGCCTCTGGGGTCTCAGAGCATGAATCAAAGGCTACCTGCTCACGCTGGACATTCCAGCACCAAAAGGCATCTACCACACCTTTGTCTGCAGCTTTGGAACCAGCTTAAAGTGTCATAAAAGGATGCTTAATTAAATGTGAATTTCAGATAAACAGCAAACTTTTTTTGTCATATAAGTATACCCCATGAAGTATTTGAGACATACACAAAAAAAAAAAGAAAGAAAAAGAAATCTCTTTTTTTCTGATAAGCAAATTTGACTGAGACTCAATTTTTTTTGGAATCCTACCCAGGAATAAGTTTAGATGGATGCAGTCAGGGAATGGTTGGGGCTAGGTCAAACATGAAGCCTCTTCAGTTCACTTAAAGCCCTTCTGTGTTACAGGAAGCTGGAGTACAGCCTGGACTGGACCATTTTCTTCTCCTGCATCATCTGTTTCTTTCACTGATTTTTTAAAAAGAAGAAAGTAACTAAAATTAATGAATACTTTTAATCATTTTGTTTGGCAAAAATTGTGGCTCTTGATGTCTTTTTTCTTATGAGAATTTTAATTTTAATTTTAATTAATATAATAATGTTTGGGTGTAAAACTGTATTTTGCTATTTTAGAAGAACATTTGCTTCTTGACTGGGTTCCAAGACAAACAGTTCCAAAACTATCCCATTGGGCAGAAATGTGTATATCCTCACTTCACTTCTACCAACTTGGAGCCCAGAGCCTTCTGGGGACTTCACATCTGGAAACTTAGTTCACACCCAGTGGTAGCAGACAAAAATCCGTTTCCATTATATTTAATGTTTGGGATAAACTCAACCTAGCGAAATGGGTCAAATCCCTTCCGATCTTCCTAATAGCCCTGTTTGCCCGAGTGGGGCTCTTTTCTCTCACCGTACTATAGGATGCCATTAGAGATGTGATTGGCTCCATTGTATATGTTTCCTTGGTCATAACAGCTGCCTAGTCCCATGTCAATGTCACATAAGATAAAAGAGGGCACTTCAGTTACGAGTGCCCCAGACTGATCTGTGGGCAAGTGTGAGGCTCATTTTCTTGATTAATGATTGATGTGGGAGAGCCCAGCTCACAGTGAGTGGCACTTTCCCTAGGCTGGTGGTCCTGGGTGATATTAGAAAGCAGGCTGAGCAAGCCAGTAAGCAGCACCTTTTTATCCTCCGTGGCCTCTGCATCAGCTCCTGCCACCACATTCCTGCCCTGTTTGTGTTCCTACCCTGACTTCCCTCAGTGAGAGACTGATGTAGAACTGTTTTTATTAAGCTGAAATAAACCCTTTCCTCGAGTTGTAGGTAGTTGTGGTGTTTTATCACAGCAATAGAAACCTTAACTAAGACACCTTGCCTGGGTGTTGGCAGTCAGGAAGCTGGGAACTAAGTACACTAAGTACACTAAGCTAGTACACTAAGCTGCTGCAACAGAGCTTAAAACAGGGCTTAAAACAGACATTGAGTGTCTCTGGAAGGTGTATCTTTTTTTTTTTTTTTTTTTTAAATGTTAAGATTTTATTTACAAAGCTTTGGAAGGTGTATCTTAAAGCACAGCACTGGGGAGACCGGATACTTCTATGGTTTTGAGGGAAGGATCTGTGTCAGGTGGCCCTCCATGGACTTTAGACAGCCACCTTCAGCCTCACACCATCTTCCTGCCTGCCTGTCCCCATATCCAAATCTTTTCCTTCATGGCAACACCTGTCCTATGGGATTAGGGCCCACCCTGAAGACCCAGGTCTTCATAGGGTACATTCTGAAGCACTGGGAGTTAGCATTGTAACACATCTTGTTTAAGTGGACACAATTTAGTCCATAACACCAAGGAAACCCTCATGAGTGACCGGCTAGTTGATGGTGCTCAGAGATGACTCTGTGGGGTCCCAGCAGTGCCATGATGGATAAGGCCTTAGTGGAAGCACCATGAAAGCACTGGTATGACAGATGCAGTTACTGTTAGGTACCTCTGTTATGAACTGGACCGCATCTAGAATCAACTAAAACTCAAGCTGATGGGCATGCCTGTGAGAATTTTTCTTTTATCAGATCATTTGAGAAAGGAGCCTCACCCTAAGCCATATCTCCTAGTGAACATGGAAAAAATAAGCTTTTGCTTTTTGCTCGCTTGCTCTAACTTTCACTGGCAGGTTCATTGGTTGTGTTTGGAGGTATTCCTTTGCCTGTACTAAAGCTAACATATCTGGGATTCCAGCATAGATTTAAGATCCTCAGCTTTGCAGGCATCCCCTAAAACTCTGTCACCAGATTGGGACTCTTAAAAGTTGAAATGTTTTATATTGTCATGTAATCTTGAGGTCAAGAAGAAAGGAAAGAGTATGGTTTTATAGTAACATATCTGTGAATCAGGCTGACAAGGGGTCAATTGTCCTGCATATTTTGGTCAACTTAACACGAGCTAGAATTATCTGGGAAAAGGAACCTCAGTTGAGAAAATGCCTCCATCAGATTGGCTGTAGGCAAGCCCGTTGATTAAGATTGAAATGGGTGAGCCTGGCCAACAGGGAGTGGTGTCATCTCTGGGCAGGTGGTCCTGAGTTGTTTAAGAAAGCAGACTGAGCAAGCCAGCCAGTAAGCAGCATCCTCCATGGTCTCTGCTTCAGTTTCCACCAGTTTCTGCATCATATTTCTACCTGGCTTCCTTCACATGACTGTGACCCTGGATATGTAAAGCAAATAAACCATTTCCTCCCCAAGTTGCCTTTGGTCATGATGTTTTATTGCAGCAATAGAAACTATAATTAAGACTGTGCCTATCTTAGTAACTGTTCTATTGCTGTGAAAGACACCATAACCTTGGCGACTCTTATAAAGGAAAGCATTTAATTGGGACTGGCTTACAGTTCAGAGGCTCAGTCCATTCTCATCATGGTGGGAGCATGGCAGCGTGCAGGCACATAGCACATAGCACATAGTTGAGAGCTACATCTTGGTCCACAGGGAGGAAGGACAGAGGGACGGAGGGACAGACAGCAGACACTGGGGCCTGGCCTACACTTTTAAAACCTAGTGACATATTTCTCCAACAAGGCCACACCTGCTAATGCTTTCACAGAGTTCCATCCCCTGGTGACTAAGCTTACAAGTGTATGAGCCTATGGGTCATTTTTATTCCAACAACCACAGTGCCTACACTGGATCTGAGGCCAGGAGCCTGAAGGGACAGAAGAGGAATGGGTGAGATTGGTGAGCAGAGAGAATAAATAGAATGAAAAATCTAGGCCCAAGGAAGAGGAGAGAAGAAGAACAAAGAGAAAGAGAGAAACACATCCAAGGCCAAGGCCAGCCAGACATAGAGACAGCAGGAAAGTAAGATATATATATGTATATAAAAAGAACAACAGGTTAAGTTAAAAGAGCTAGCCGGAAATGAGCCTAAGCTAGGCCAAGCATTCATAAATAATAAGAAGTCTCCATGTCTTGATTTAGGAGCTGGTTGATGGATTTCACACACACACACACACACACACACTAAAAAAAAAAAAAAAAAGAAAGCCTGGTACAGTTGATCATTTGAGAGTTGGAGGCAGGAGGCAGGCTAGCCTGGTCTATATAGTGAGACCCTGTCTCAGGGAAGAAGGAGGAGGATAAAAAGAAATGGATAGAAGATAATTGTATTTTAATTTTTCAGACAGGGTTTTATTTATTCCAGGCTAGCCTTGAACTCACTGTGCAGCCAAGGATGGCCTTGAACTTCTGATCCTCCTGTTACCTCTAGAGTGCTGTGATCAAAGGCTGGAGCCACCAGGCCCAGTTTATACTGTGCCGAGATCAGACCCAAGGCATAGTGCATGTTAGGCAAGCACTCTACCCACTGGGCTACATTTGGCCCTGGCACAGGAGGGTCATGATGCTAAGAATGGCACCAACACATCTTCCTCCCTCCCTGCCTGCCTGGCTTCCTTAACACCCTCCTTCTACCACATGTAGCCCATGTCCACTGTGCTTTCTTCCTGTCAGCCTCGCCATTTCCTTTTCTCCCCTTTGCACCCTTTCAAGACTGCTCCCCATTGTTTTATCACCTCCACCACCTCCTCAGGTCTGTTTACGTTTTCTTCTGAAATCTTCTCCACTAAGTCATTTCACATGTAGATTTCTTTAGCAAACATACTCATTTCATCCTTTATGGAATTACGGACAATTTCCTTACTTGGTGTACCATCTTTTCTTTTTCCTCCCTCTCTTAAGCCCTGTCTCCATAGTTCTATCTTCTCTCTCTTTAGAAGTAGGAGTGTGTAGGGGCTGAGGCTAGCCCAGAGGGCATTTTCAGCAGCTGTAGCTCTGAACCTGATATTCCCTATTGGTGGGCATACTAATGCTGTGAACCCCAGTGTTTGCCTTCGCCCTCATGCTTGGGACATTATTGGCCATTGATATGGATTATTTTCATTTGTTTGTTACTTGGAAACTTGTTCAGTCTCCTCTCAAAGCTGAGTGTGTTGAGTGTTCTGCCCCTTGACCATCCTCTCCTCCAGTAGGGTCTGCAGTCCGAACAGCATAGAACTCACAGCATTGTGCGTACAGTGGCCCGGTTGATGCAGACATTGTTGAATAGGCTAGAGAGATGGCTCAGCAGTTACAGACGTGTACTGCTCTTGAGCAGGACCTGGCATTCAGTTTCTAGCAGTTACCTCACAACTAGTTGTCCATGACCCAATTTGGTGATTTGATACCCCCTCTGACCTGAAGGCACCTGCATGCACATGGCGCATGTCCCATCAAGTTTTATGTCAATTTGATACAAACTAGAGTTTTTGGAAAGAGATCCCTCAATTGAGAAAATGCTTCCAGTAAGATGCAGTGCACTTTCTTGATTAGTGATTGCCATATGAGGGAGGGCCCAGCCCATTATAGATGGTGCCACCCTGCGGTAAGCGGTCCTTGGGGTGAATGGAGAAGCAGACCGAGCAAGCCAGTGAGCAGCATCCTCCATGGCTTTTGCTTCAGCGCCTGCCTCCAGGTTTCAGCTTTGAGTTCCTGCGCTGACTTCCTTCATGATGGACTATAATATGGAAGTGTGAGCCAAATAAACCCTTTCCACCCCAACTTGCCTTTGGCCACATACCAAAAGAGACCTTAATTAAGGCAGTGCGTATAAGCTCACTCTGGCATACAAAATACATTAAAAATCTTTATTGAAAAAAATTAGTGAGTGAGAGGAGAGATCTTGTGTATACAAGGCTGGTTTCTTGGCTTTTCTTCCTGTTCCTTCCC
>PVIH01005123.1:97735-128775 GCA_004025045.1 Sigmodon hispidus | reverse complement strand
TCTGTAAGCTTCTTGTATCTTTATAGGCATTTCCTTCTTCAGGTTAGGAAAGTTTTCTTCTATGATTTTATTGAAAACATTATCTGTGCCTTTGAGCTGGTATTCTTCTCCTTCTTCTATTCCTATTATTCTCAAATTAGGTCTTTTCATGGTGTCCCAGATTTCCTGAACATTTTGAGTTATGGCTTTTTTAGTTTTAATATTTTCTTTGACTGATACATCTATTTGAGCTACTGAGTCTTCCACTTCAGAGATTCTATCTTCCATCTCTTGAACTCTGTTTTTATGCTTGTATCTGTAGTTCCAGCTTTTTTCTTCAGGTTTTCTATTTCCATTTTTGCCTCAATTTGCACCTTTTTTATTTCTTCTATTTCAGCTTTTATTTCAGCTTTTATTTCAGCTTTTAGTTCCTGGCATCTTTCTTTCATAGATTTGTTCATCTCTTCCAATTTTTTGTTTGTATTTTCTTCTATTTCTTTAAGGCTTTTTTTCATATCTTCTTTGAGAGCTTCGATGAACATCAAAAAGGAATTTTTGGTGTTGCTTCCTTCTGTTTCCTCTTCATTGCTCAGTTTAGGCCTTGTATTTGTAGGATTGCCACTCTCTTCTGGAGTTACCATGTTGTCTTTTGTAGTATTATGTAATTTTTTGCACTGACGTTTGCCCATGGCTTCAGTGGTTCACGATTAGATGTGTCCTGGTCAGTTGTGGCACTCAGGTTTGTATGCCTCCTGTCACCTTTCTGGTCAGGGTCTGATTCTGTGTTTCAGAGACCCCTGCAGTTGTTGATTCGCTCAGTTCGAGGTCGTGGTGGGAGCCGTGCAAATTCCCTCAGCAGGAGCTGTGTATGTGGTCAGGGACAGGGTTTACCTGCCCCTGCTCCAGAGAGCGCTGGGATTCTGCAGCCAGCACTGGGTCCTGGAAGTGGAACCAGAAGCCGATATTGAGCATTTTTAAAAGTGTCTTTCAGCATTTTAAATTTTTCTGATGATAATTCCCTCTTTAGCTCTGATCTCCATTTTTAAATTGGATTATTTAGTTTTTTGACCTCTAGTTTCTTGAGTTGTCTATACTTTTTAGAGATCAGGTCTCTCTCAGATGTAGGGTTGGTGAAGATCTAATCCCATTCTGTTGGCTGTCGTTTTGTCTCATTGATTGTGTTCTTTGCCTTACAGAAGATTCTTAGTTTCAGGTTGTACAATTTATTGATGGTTACTGTTAGTGTTTGTGCAGCTGGTGTTATATTTAGGAAGTGATCTCCTGTGCCAATTCATTCAAGGGTATGTCCCACTTTCTTTTCTGTCAAGTTCAGTGTAATTAGGTTTATGTTGAGGTCTTTGATCCACTTGAATTTGAGTTTGTGCTGGGTTATAGATATGGGTCTATGCAGTTATGCCAGCACCATCTGTTGAAGTTGCCGTCTTTTTTCTATTGTATATTTTTGGCCTATTTGTCAAAAATCAGGTGTTTATAGGTGTATGGATTAAGATCAGGGTCTTCAATTTGATTCCATTGATCTACAAGTCTGTTTTTATGACAATACCAAGCTTTATTATTATTATTATTAATTATTATTATTATTATTACTGTACCTCTATAGTAGAGCTTGAAGTCAGAGATGGTGATGCTTCCCAAAGTTTTATTATTGAACAGGTTTGTTTTAGCAATCTGGGTTTCTTGTTATTCCATATGAAGGTGAGTATTGTTCTTTCAAGGTCTGTGAAGAATAGTGTTTGGATTTTGATGGGGATTGCATTGAATTTGTAGATTGTTTTGGTAAGTTTGCCATTTTTTACTGTGTTGATCCTACCTATTCAAGAGCATGGGAGATCTTTCAATTTTCTGATATCTTCTTCAATTTGTTTCTTCAATGACTTAAGGTTTTTGTCATACAGGTCTGTCACTTCTTTAGTTAGAGTTACCCCACGATATTTAATGCTATTTGCAGCTATTGTAAACGGTGGTGTTTTCCTGGTTTATTTTTTAGCCCTTTTATCATTTGTGTATAGGAGGACTTTTTTTTTTTTTTGAGTTAATCTTGTACCCTGCTACATTGCTGAAAGTGTTTATCAGCTGTAGGAATTCCCTGGTAGTATTTTGGAGGTCACTTGTGTATACAGTCATATCATCTGCAAATAGTAATAATTTGACTTCTTCCTTTCCAATTTGTATCCCCTCTGTCTTTTTGTGGTTGTTTTATTGCTTTTGCTAAGACTTTGAGAACTATATTGAATAGATATGGGAAGAGAGAGCAGCCTTATCTTGTTCCTGTTTTTACTAGGATTGCTTTGAGTTTCTCTCCATTCAGCTTGATGTTGGCTGACTGCTTACAGTATTGTCTTTATTATATTTAGGTATCACCCCTGTATCCCTGATCTCTTGAGGACTTTTTTCAAGAAGGAGTGTTGGATTTTGTCAAAGGTTTTTTTCAGCACCTAATGAGATGATCATGTGTTTTTTGTTTCAGGTTGTTTATGTAATAGATGACATTTACATCTCTGGGATGAAGCCTACTTGATTGTGGTAGGTGATATTTTTGATATGCTCTCGAATTCAGATTTTCAGTATTTTATTGAGTATTTTGGATCAGTTCATGAATGACATTGGTCTATAACTCTCTTTCTTTGTTGCATCCTTGTGTGGCTTGGGTATCATGGTGACTATAGCCTCATAAGAAAAGTTTGGCAATTTTCCTTTTGTTTCTATTGTGTGGAACAATTTGCATAGTACTAGAATTAATTTCTCTTTGAAAATCTGGTAGAATTATGCACTGGAACTATCTGGCTTTGGACTTTCTTTGGTTGAGAGACTTTTAATAATAGCTTTTATTTCCTTGGAGGTTATAGGTTTATTTAGGTTATTTATCTGATCCTCATTTAATTTTGGTAAGTGGTACCTGTCCAGAAATCTGTCCATTTCTTTTAGGTTTTTAAATTTAGGGAAGTGTAGATTTTTGAAGTGTAATCTAATGATTTTATGGCTTTCCTGAGTGTCTGTTGTATGTCCCATTTTTCATTTCTTGTTTTGTTAATTTGGAACTCTCTCTGCTTTTTGGTTAGTTTGGATAAGGGTTTGTCTATGTTGTACTCTAAACAAAGAAAATTTGCCTAAAAATCAGAGGGTAGAGCCAGTCACAGAGACAGCCGTAGAGGCCAGGTAGTAGTAGCATACACCTTTAACCCTAGCACTTGGGATCTCAATGGCTCTGCTCCTGGTACTTGGGAAGCACACATACCTTTAATCTCAGCATTAGGAAGATAGAGACAGGAAGTGGTATGGCTGGGCAGGGAGAGGAATAAAGATGGCAGGAGGAAACAGGAGTTCAGCCCCTGCACTGTCCTGCCCTTTCAGCTGAGGACTCAAAGGTATTTAGTCTGAGGATTAGTGGAGACAGGACCTCTTCCTGAGGTCCTGAGCATTTGGAAGTGATGAGAAGTTTCTCTAGTGGCATGTTCCTCTGTCTCTTTGATCTTTCAGCTTTACCTCAACATCTGGTTCCAAGTTTTTTATTATAAAACCAATTAAGATTAATACATAGGGTAGTCTATGATAGTAGCTCAAAGATTGAGACAGGTGGGAAAACAGTGGAAACACATAGTATCAACACTACTGGCAAGTTCAATAGTGGCTGTTCTCTGTGGACAAGAACCAGCATGAAGAGCATTTTAGTAGCTTGAGTCATTGACAGCACTGGAAATAACTATGAAACAAAGGCCAGTTAGGGAAGCACAGCCATTAGAAACGAGGCAAGATCAGCAAGGTAGAAGTGGTACCCAATGGGGTCCAGGGCAGAATTATAGAGATAGATAATAGAGTACAGATTCCCTATTGCAAAATAGACAAATGATCAGAGACAGAGATGAGGGTATATTCCAGCAAAAGAAACCAGAGATGGAAAACTTAGAGCAGTTTCAGAAAAAGTCACAATTTCTCTTTTAGTTTCCAGACATGATCCAGTCTGCACATTCCATAGTCATTAAGAGGTGATTTAGTCTCCGAGAGGGAGAGCCTTGTTTAGACTACAGCAACTATGCACAGTAATGAGTCCTCAGCCCTTTTCCAAGGTCACTTCTGTCTCTTTACTCATACAGCTATGTAGTAGGGAAGGATGGAGGTTATACACAGACATTTGAAAACTACTGTAGAAATAATATGAGTTGACACTAATCATCAAGAAGACTTACGGTGATATGGCTTCCTTGTATGAAAGGTAGTATGTTACCCAGGAAAAGAATAGCTTAGATGTGAATTACAGTAGGCTCTTCAAATGCAAAGATATGTCTGGTTATTAACTATGTGACCCCCAGTGCATAACTGTCATTAGCATGTTTGAAAGCTTATACAATACTCAAACAGATCTTTTTTGCAAGCAAGAGACATTGTGCTAGAGAATCCAAATGGAAGAATCACATTAGCATATCATACTGTAAAGAAATATCCATAAGTTTATGGCATAAATCAGTTCTACCTTTAAGAAACTACAAGATACAAATAGAATGATCACAATCAAATCTCCATTTAATCTACTAATCTGGTTCCTGAAAATGGTGAATAGACCAAGAGATGTGAATATAGGCATTCTTATAAAGTAGCAGTCAATCACTGTCATAGTAGATGCAGTTTCTCTACTCAATCAGATTAACATTGTTTGTTAAACACAGTTTGTGATTATTGATTTGTACCCTTATTTAAATAGGAAAGTATGAAAATACCTTACACGAAATAATATATATTTAGAATTAACCCTACAACTGTATTAATTCCAACCTCTGGCACATTATAGCATGACAAAAATATTGATTGTCAGGTATCCTGATGAGCACTAATTTGAAGTAACACACTGATGGGATTATGATGAAAACAGCAGAAGAAAAATGTGATAATCATTTTTGTACCTTATAAGATGTGTAAGGGGCATAAAGGAGAATAGAGAAAGAGAGCAACATGGACAGGGAAATGGAGAGACAGAGAGTAGAGTTTAAAGGATTAGTAGTTTTTTAATAGTTAGGTATATGCTAGGACATTCATTCAATAAAATAAAAGATATAGAGTCTTGCAACATCTAGCACAAAGAAGAAAAATTTCTCTATAGGGAAATATATGTTACCTCTATGCTCCATGGAAGAGTACAGGCAGTGCTAACTTTTGATCAGGAGTAGGTCATGGAATGAAAAAGACTGTAGTAAACCTAAACTTAGGCTATGTGATCTGTCAACCCCAGCGGGTTGCAGAAATCCGTGAAGGAAAACTATCCCAGTGCTGTTTGGACAAGTGGATACATGGAAAAACAATATGACTTTATTCATACAAAAAAAAAAAAAAACAACAAAAAAAAAAACAACAAAAAAAAAACTAGCCCATGTAGTTTGTGGCAAATTTCTTTGTGAGAATTCCAACAAAGACTCAGGAGGTTATGCAGAAGAGCCATACCCTGTACAGTGAGATTTTAACATCTTTTAGGAAATAACCATAGGCATGGTAGTTGGCCCTGGTGGAAATGGAGCACCTGACTGTGGAAGAATAAGTTTGTGGCCAAAACTACTCATCAAGAAACAATCCTAGTCTGATGTGCTACAGTATAAGTTGAATAAACACAGCAAAAATGCATCATAGCTTGAAAGTGATATATCTGGGATGACCTTCAAGCAAGGAACACAACTTTGTTTCAATCCATGCTTTTTGGATAAACAGAATTAAAGGGATGCACAGAGGCACAGGGTAGCATTTATTATGGAAGTTGACTCTTTTTAAAGGAGAAGCGACGTAATAGGCCATCTGAGAGCTGGAGAACCAGCAATCCTAGTGGTCTGGTTCAACCCAAGTCTAAAGAAGGATTCAGAGCCAAGGAAGTTGGGTTGACAAGCCTAGATGAAGGCACATGGGCACTGGTATGATCTCTGGAGTCTAAAGGTAAAGAAATTCTGGAGTCATTCTGAGTGGAAAAGGCAGCCAGGCAGGATGAGACAGGATGACTCTTCTCTTCCTCTTTGTTTTGCTCCACCTGATCTCCCATATGACTGGACAGTGCTCCTTTGCTTCAAGGGTAGGTCTTTCAAAGTGAGTTCACCAACTCACCCACCAGTCATTTCTGCAAATACTGAATAAGCACCCCAGAGGCAGTCCAGTTATTCTAACCTAAAGCAAAATTACACAAAGTATAGCAGAAGAAAGGTACAATTGATGCCCACCAAGGAATGGAGAATATACAATGCTTTCCCAATTGTCAGTGTATCTCTTAATTCAGTCAAAATGATGTCCAAGCTACATGGAATGCAGCACAGTCCCTATGGCATCCACAATGGAAGAAACAATGTAGTGTAGTGAAGAACCCACATATATAAGCTGGCCACCTCTATCATTTGTTATAAAGTTACTTTTTTCTAATCATTGAAGGAGCAGAATGAATAAAAGAAGTAGATCAATGAGGAGCTATTTTGCACATTTACCTGTGTTCATAAATGCTTACAATTGGGAAACATTTTAACAAAACCATCTTACTTAACAAAGTAACTGAATGATTTTTTGCTAATTTCAGGAGTTAAGTTGAAATGTAAAAAGATAAGAAAAGGCATCCTGCTTGAAACTGAAAATACCACTTAGCCTCGAAATTTCTCCATATTAAACATTGAAGCTCAACGTTTCAAGCTGCAGCACTTTTCTATTTCAGTTTAATCTGACTTCCCAGGGAGTGTTATTAACTCAGCAATTCAGTGACACCACAATGCTCTCTGTGGCATGAAACAGCTCCTAGCAATTTACCAAATTGTTTGCTCATTGAGTTGTATTTTCGAAAGTGAAAATGATCAGTTTAAGTGTTTCCCCTCAGCATAATACACACAAGACAAGATCCAGAAAGAACCTGAAATGACAATCCAGTTAGTGTTCTGTTTCATGGTGCTATTAAAAAGTCATGCAAATTCTACACATTGATTTTGCCATTACTAACGCTGCTCGTTATTTGTTGAGTGCTGACAGTGAGCAGGAACAGCTAGTAGACAGCCAAGGAAAGCCGAATTAACTATACCAGGTAGCGTGAGGCTCTGGGGCTTCTTTCCAGCTATAAATTTATCCTTTTTTTCTTCATTTCCTCTTCTTAATTCTTGTAGGATGCCCTGAACAGTAGAAGAATGTTGGTGTGACTTTTTTTTTTCCATAGCTACCACAACTATCATACCTTTAAAGATTCTGCTGCAAATATAGGAAGGCACTTAATACAGTTTAGGAAGGTGACCCAAAGACCCCAATGGCTTTTTACACAGAGAATTTGAAATTAAATTGATAAATATTTTCAGAATAATAAAGTATTTTGTTGCTAATTTACTGTTTTATCTTTCCATGAGAAGGCCAATTTAGCTGCATAGTGTAAAGAAGTCAAGGAATAAAATATACCTGTATTTAAAAATTTAAAAATAGATACTTTTGTGAAGCAAATTTACTGGTGTCTTAAAATTACTTTTAAAAGTAATCCCAAGTACACTTATATTTCTGTTTCTATTTTAAATGTATCTTGTACTTAAGCACATAAATATAGTATAGAATTACACATTCAAAATTTGGAAATCATGAGTTTAATGGAATATGAATGACTCCTTAGGTCAACAGAAATACATTATTGTCTTCTTAGAAGGGAACACTATCTCAAAATCATTCTAAACAAAACCAAAAGTTAGAGCATCTAAGCACACTTCTAAGATCAAAACAAACAAGCAATTGGTTTATAATCTAGCTTCAGTTTTTATGAGTTTATTTATCCCAAGATAACATTTACAAGGCTTTCCAAAAACAGAAAAGCAGAAGTTTCTGTTTCTAATTTAAATAGCCATATGATATGTGACCTCAGTGTAGTAAGAGGTGTTCCAGCTAGGGCAGTTTCTTCTATGGATCAAGTGTATTTTTGTTAAATTGTAAAAATTTAAAACAAATGTCTCTCCAAGCAAAAAATAAATAAAACCCTCAAGGGCATCATCAGTCATAACTTTAAAACACATGCCCAAACAATTAACAGCCAAATCACAGTAGGAAAACTAAAAGATTTTCCTGAACAATTTGTGGCGTTATTAAAAATCCTCTCTTCAAAAGAAATGGCTCTATAAATGACTGATTTTCTTTTTACACCTTCACTCAATCAACACTAATGAGTCCATTGTGTGAAGGTAAAAATAAGCAAAACATAGCAGCATTGAGCTATTTTAAAGATTAAATGACAGAAAAGAAAAAAAATTCCTAGCTCTACTATTATATCTAGTAAACAGTGACATTCCTTTGATGTAGTCCAAGACTTGGCTGATTATTATATCATTCCTTTCTGCACACTCATAAAAACACACACGGATGTACAAGGGAGATGAGAGGCATGCTGTATTATGACTTCTTTAAATATTTATATCACAGAAGACACCTCTATGCACAGCAGCAGAAAAATATCCATGTCTTTTGAAAACCACAGAGAGTATGTTCCATAGGAATGAAAGCTACAGTGTATCTTCTCATTTACCTAGTTTTTCCTTCTCTTTAGTGCTACATAAACAGCGGAGCAATAAACACACTGCACAACATCTCCACATGCCTGAGCTCCTCCAGTCTCCGATGACTTCTTCAGATGTAATTTCAGAATCAACAAGAGGAGTCATTTTTAAACTGTATTAAAAAAATACCCAGGGCTATTTGCAAAGAAGATTTAGTACCAGCTTTCAAAAGCAGAATGTGGCTATTCCCATGCTTTACACCACTGGCCCCAGTTACTTCTATCTTTCTTTTAGCTGTGGTGGGTTAAACACCAAAAAGAGGATCTGTTTGTAATAAGGGTATTATCCTCTCAGTGGTATGACTTTTCATACTCACATGTGATTATTTTTCATTTATACTTCCTGCCTCCTAGATTACTTTAACATCCTTTTGGTTTTCTGTTAGACACTGGTTTACTTAATACAAAGATCATTTTGAATTAGTAAAATTGACATTTTGTCCTGCATGGATTTTTTTCTTAATTTCAGAATATTTCTTATGCTAAGATAATTTTCCGTCTTTTAATAATAATAATACTTTTGTTCACATAATATATTTTGGTCATGTGTGCCTCTCCACCACGTCATACCAATCTCTCTACCCGCTGAACTGTCTATTCTTTTCCTCTCTACCTCTCTTTAAAAAAGGGAGGGGAAACAAATGCAATAAACAAACAAACAAATAAACAAAAGCTCCATAAAACCACAGAAATAAAAATCAAAACAAATACGCCAAAGGGCATTAGCAAAACCAGTTAAAACAAAGCAAAATAAAGCAAAAGCCCATGAAAATATCATTTAGTAATTTTGTGTTGGTCAATTTCTCCTGGGCATGGAATCTGCCCTGGAGTGTAGTTGATATACCCATTGACACTCCACTGGAGAAAACTGAGTTTCTCTTTGGTAGTGAGTATCATTTGCAGACAGATTCTTGATTACAGATGAGACCCCGTGTCTACTACCCACTCTCAGTGTTGGGTGTCTATCTGGCTTAAACTAGTGCAGTTCTGAAGTGTGTTGCCACAGTCTCTGGGAGTTCATGGGTGTGTGCATCAGCTCGACACCTTTTCTGCATGTCTTCTTAAGACTGTGTACCTCTACTGAAGTATAAGGTGACTTTTGTTTGTTATCTTGATACTGAGGATTCTAGTTTACTTTCTGTTGCTGTGATAAAATATTCTGATCAAAAAAAGCCTGGGGTGGAAAGGGTTTATTTTACCTTACAGGGCACAGTCCATCATTGTGGGGAGTCAGGGCTGGAACTGAATGAAAGCAGGAACCTGGAGAGGTGAAGCACAGGCCATGAGGAATGCAATCAGCATTCCAATTATCAATTTGTTGGCTTCCTCTGACTTGTTCAGCTATTTTCTCAAATACCTACCTGCTAAGGACAGTAGCACCCACAGTGGGCTAAACCTCCATACATGTACATCAATTAGCAATTAAGAAAATGCCCAGGAACTTGCCCACAGGCCAATCTCAAATGTCAAGTTGACAAAAACCAGCCATCCTAAGTGAGTCAGGCCAGTTTCAAACTTACAGAGATTTGCTTGTCTTTACTTTACAAGGATTAAAG
This sequence comes from Sigmodon hispidus, assembly GCA_004025045.1. NCBI lineage: Eukaryota > Metazoa > Chordata > Mammalia > Rodentia > Cricetidae > Sigmodon > Sigmodon hispidus. The sequence continues at coordinate 118,695 of PVIH01005123.1, read as the reverse complement.
GCATATACCATTATACCCTGGTACTAGATACATGTATATGATGCATTTCTTTTCTTTTACGACACCTGTCTTTTCCATGGTGTGTCTAAAAGCTTTCCCAACTATATCAATTGAATAGTCCATCCCAATGAAAGTTTGGGTGTGGTACTGATATAACAGGTAGTCAAGAGTGGTAAAGGCTACATGAACTTTCTTGAAAGAAACAGATGCTCAGAAGTTTATGAATCTCATCCATCTATGCCACAGTTCATTTGGTCAGACCTACCTTGACCAAGGGTAAGTTTATAGAGAATGAGTCTGGCTGACATGGCCAGAAAAGAATAGTTTGTGTTCCAGAGGAATGGGTACATCAGGGGGAGCACAAATGTCCATTTTCGATCCACTTCAAGAACTTTGCATACACAATTCCTATACAAGTTTCTTTTCTTCTCACCAGCCCTTTAGTCAGGTTCTGCCCCAACTTCCGACAAGTGTGACACACCATTCATAATTGTTATTAACCAGGATAGAAACTTACTTTATGCCTTTCCTTTTTTTTTTTTTTCCAGCCAGATAGATAAAAATGCATGCTTGCCATTTAACCGATTGCTTTCAGAACAGTGTGGCATTGCACTAGCCTGCTTGTGGTTGCTTGACGTGGTCTGGAAACTGCATGGAGACCTATAAACTGCGAAAAACAGTAGTTTGAGGTAGAAACCTCAGCGAGACAAGAGTAAGCATGCTCATGTTTTGAGAGAGAACAGCTAACAAAAGACCAAGCCCTCATGACTCCCTGAGATGACATCCTGCATATGATATACACTTTTTATTTCCTGAGAGTTTCTAGACATACTTATCTGGATTTCTTCCTCCTTTCTCTTTCTTTCTCCCCAATCATTTCTAACATTTGTCTTTTCTTCTACAACTTGCCTTGAAATATCAGCCAATGCTTAGAAGCAACTATAGAAGATGGTGAGCAGTATGGAACAGGAGGAAAAGCAATGTATTATGATAGATACAGCAACATCTCTATCAAAATCCATTTCCCACTAATAAAAAGTTGGGATACATACTTTTTAAAAATATTTTATCAATATAGAGCTGATCATGCTGTGCCAACAGAGCAGTTCTCAACCTTCCTAACACTGCAATCCTTTCATAGACTTCCTTGGGCCTTAGTGACCTATCCTCAACCATATAATTATTTTTGTTGTTACTTTATACCTGTAATTTTGCTACTGTTATGTATTGTAATGTAACTATTTTTGAAGATAGAACTTTCCCAAAGGGGTCATTATCCACAGGTTGAGAAGCACTGTGCCAGGACCCTGATGCTCTTATACTTTGGCCTTCAGTTTCCAGGAATATCCAAAAGATGAAAGCATGACAGTGTTCTAGAAATCTTAAAGTTAAAATTTCCATGGTCTGTCTCCCCACTGCTTCCTTCATGGCTGAGGTAACTCAAGATGCCTCCATTAATTTCTACAGGATGGAGAGACAGTTAGTGAGTTCCTGTAAGACCAGTTGGAAAAGCTGCCATTGCTTGGAGAAATTCTAAATAAAAACAAAACAAAACAACAACAAAACCAAACCTCAGTTCTTGGATCATCTGGTAAATACTTAGAAAAAATTTACTCCAATGAAAAGCATGTTTTCTCCCCAAACATAAGACTCACAAAAGTATTTTGTTTCTACTGGTGTGGAAATATTTGAAAGTGAGATTAGTTAGAGTTTTATTGCTGTGAAGAGACACCATGATCATAGCAACTTTTATAAAGAAAAACATTTAATTGGGGCTGGCTTAGAGTTTCAACATTTAGTTCACCATCATCATAGTGGGAAGCATGGCAACATGTGGGCAGTCATAGTGTTGGGCAGGTAGGTAAGAGTTCTACCTCTGGATCCAGAAGCACCAGAGGTGACTGGGTGTGGCTGGAACATCTGAGACCTCAAAGCCCACCTGTTAGTGACATACTTTCTCTGACAAAGCCACACCTATTTTAACAAGGCCACATCTCCTAATAGTGCCACTCTCTATGAGCCTATGGGGCCATTTTCATTTAAGCTAGCACATGCCACAAGTCACTACACCCTAGTAATTCCACTGAAGCTCTAGGCCCTGCCTTTCTATTCTTCATTAACTACATCTTGCCAAGTCTCTAGAGTCTATCAGCACCTTTACTGACTGAGTGAGAAAGCACTATTTTACCTGCTATCTGTAATGTCTCTATGAATTGAATCCTAAAAAGCCTTGGACATTAGTCATAGGTGGGGAACAAGGGTTTACCTTGATCTGTTTCAGGTTAAAATAGAAGTCTTTCCTATCACTTAATATAAATAATGAAAACAAAATTACCAAAAATCAAATGTTGTCTATTACTTATTGGCATCTACCTTTATTCATCAAGAAAAAGACTTCATTTAAATTTTCAGCTAAAATTGATTAATTTACATCCATTGCTATTCTGTTGGGCTCACCTGTCAAATGCCCAGGTGAGTTAAAATATATGGTTAATTTTTTTTTGTTTTGTACTTTTAAGTTATAGGCATTAGTCTCCGTAATTTTCTCATTATTATTATTATTATTATTATTATTATTATTGTTTTTCATTTGGCACCTCCTCACAGTAATCATCTGCTAAGATATCTGTTTACTGATACTCACTTAAAACTGGAGAAACAGCAATGTATTATGATGGATACAGCAACATCTCTATCAAAATCCATTTCCCACTAATAAAATGTTGGGCTACATACATTTTTTATATTTTATCAATATAGAGATGGTCCTACACTGGGGTTTTGCTAAATGATGTATACATGTAAGCATGTAAGCATGTATGTATACATGTAAGCATGATGTATACAACTTGAAGATGTTTTTGAAAAAGCTTATGTCCTACTGACATCCCTCTCATAGTCTGAGTACAGATGATAGAGAGATTACAGGAGGTAGAAAAATCCTACATAGGAATGATCCTGACTTTAAAAGGCGTAAGGGGTACTTGGTCCAGCATTGTAGAAATGTGAAAATATATTATTGTGTTTAGTCCATTTTGTGTTGTTACTATAGCTACTAATTATGTAAGGCAGGTTCTTCTGCTTCAGCCCCATTCTAGCTAATATTTTTTACTATCTTGCTAAGAGTAGAGTGGATGCAGAATTTCACTGGAGTTGAAGATTCAGATCAACATGTATTTATGATCATTGCTAGGGATTTGGTGTTCTTGAGAATTGATCTTCATTAAAAGCATATGTCCATTAATAACTCCCCAAATATTTGAGTATGTCTTATTCTATTTGCCAGAGCATTGCAATCCTAATAAATACTTGCAGACTCTCTTCTGATAGGTAAGGAGAGAAATTTATTTATGTATTAATATTGCTTTCCTCAGACTTTCTAAGGGAGTGTTCAGGTTTGGCTTCATTTGATAAACTATGGGTTGCATACTAAGCTATGTCTGAGAATTTGACAAAAAGCAATGGCCGTCCATTAAAATGGATGATCAAAAACAAGTGGGTATGTTGCTTGTTGTCTTTTATTTTCATCCTTCTTAGAGCCAGATAAAATAGAATTCAGTGAAATGACCTACCCACTCCACTCCTGTGATCTTATCATATGTTAGTAATGACAAAAATGTCTGCATCAGATATAGATGTCTTTGTAGTCACCAGAGTCCACTTGACCGGAGCCTAAGTGCTACCCCATCCAGGATGCCAGCTACTTATTTATAGAAAAGAAAGTCCTTAAGAGCATCTCGTGTGAGCACTCGAGTTTAAGTATACTGATGCTACTCTGTGCAATTGGTTCCTCTGGGCTTGGAGTAAAAGCTATTTCTATGCCTTCAAGGAAACAATTTCCTCCAGCAATCCAGTAGGCTGTGGTTATATGTTACATATTTAATAAAACCTGGAATATCAAGAGATCAACCCACAGTGAAACCAGGCAGAGGTAGCTCCAGAAGTACCAGGGATAACAGAGCAGTGGTAGCTCCAGGAATTCTGGATCTCTGAGAACAAAGTCAAACAGCTGGGCTTCAATGGCACACACCTTTAATCCCAGCACAGGGAAATCTGGGATGGTGACCTATGCCTTTAATCCCACAACACCAGAGATCTTTCTGTGTTTCTGTGAGTTCAAGGCTGACTAGCAAATAGAGTAGCTCCGAAGTTTAATCTTAATCTGGATGTAATACAGCTGGGTGAGAAGGGTATGTAAGGCAATTAGAAGCAACCGGGAGTGAAGCTGAGGAAGTTGGAAGATAGCTGGGTGAGATTTGACTGTGACCTTTCCTCTCTCTGATATTTCAGCCTTTCCCTGATATCTGGCTCTGAGTTTCTTTCATTACAACCAAAATTTGTGTACAGTAGGCTAATCTTTGGATTTAACTTCTTTTCTAATAACTAAAAAACCTATGGGAGATTCAAGATTGTTTAACTTTTTTAAACTTATTTTTTTAATTTAAAAGTTTTGAATTGTTTTTATGCTGATTATATACAAGCACTGTATTGTTGTATTATGTTTTTTTTGGTGCCTGTTTGGCTCTGGGAGGTTTGTGACTTGGTGCGCGTGTGGCACCTGCGGCTTTTGTCTCTTAAAAGAAATGAAATTATATGCTTATATATTTTAACACTGTTTGGCTCATATCTTAAGCACATTATTAGCTAGTTTTTTTATCTTAATTTAACCCATTTTTATTAATTTGTTTATTATGTGGCTTTTAGTTCTTGGCTAGCCGGTACCTCTACATGTCCGTTCCTCTTGGGGGTCCAATTAAAAGTGACTAACTCCACCCTCCTTCTATTTGGTTGTCTCTGATTCTCCACCCACTTCTACGGTGCCCTGCATGGGTCTAAACAGTTATTTATTTACATCGTACAAAAAACATTCCACCACACTGTATTGTTATCATTTGCACCCTTCATGTTCCCACCTCCAGCTCTTCCCATATCACCCTGCTCCCTCTCAAATCCATGACCTCTTTCAATATTGTTACACACATATAAATACAGCTGTTTAGTGTTACCTCTATGTGTTTATGGCTGACCATTTGGCACTGGATAATCTATTAGGAGCCTTATGCCTATGCCTATGAGGGATTCATTTTTTCTCAGCAGCCTTTAATTGCCTGTAACTCTTCATCCCACAGTGGGGACCTTGTGAGAATTTCTTCATCCACAATGGGATGCCAACTGGTAGTGTCATTGTATGACTCTTGTTTAGGCAACCATACTGTTGAGATTTCAAGGGTTCAGGTCCCCAGAAAGAAATAGAAGACACTGTCTCATAGACAAAGGCCTGGTTATCTGACTCTTTTACTGAACGGTTCCCTGAGCCTTTTGTGTAGAAGCTATATTATAGGTTTATCAGCTAGGCTGGGGAACTCCACGGTTGGTTGTTCTTTGCATTTTGACTAGTTGTGGAACTCTGCAAAAGTAAGTTTCCTTGATGAGGGGTGAGTGCTATACTGACTGTAAAAATAAAGATAAAATTATAGTAAAGAGGCAGTAGTAGTGGCCTTTATATTCAATACCTCACCAGTCATGGGTAAATTTGGCTAGTTTTCTAGTACCAGGCATGAATTAACTCCTATTGAGTGGGCCTTATGTACAATAATATTTCTATATGTCTATATATTTATATATATATCCCCAACTGACAGCTGTTAGTTAACTTATCCAAGGTATAAGTGGCACAACTGCTCTCCCTTGGAGATATCTTGCCATACTGGTGCCTGTGTGGGCATCAGAGCGGGGTAGGACTATTGCTTGCCTTTTCCCCTTGCACAGCTTGGCAGCTTACTCATCACCTTCTGATACTGTGATAGCTAGACTTCATGGAGGAAGCTAATGGAAACTGTACAATTCTTCCAAGTCTTGTGTTTGAAGTATATGGTCTCTTCAACAACAGGGTCTTACCTTCAAGTTCTTTGTGGTAATGATGGACAAGGACAGACAATGGCCTACCTAGCTTTCTTTTAAGTCTTTTTGACTTTCTTGACCTATAACATCTCTCTCTCTCTCTCTCTCTCTCTCTCTCTCTCTCTCTTTCTCAAACAGTATGTAGGTTTAAAGTAAATACAAAATGTTTCTTTTTGATTTTTCTGTAATAGGATTATATTCTGTTCCATTGTAAATAATTGTCCTGCCTACTAGTTTAATAACAGTGCTGATTGGCTGAAGGCAGACAGGAAGTATGGGTGAGGCTACTATACTAAGAAATCTCTGGGAATATCTCACAACAGACACAGAAGCCAGAGAGAGATACCAAAGGGATGTGAAAATGAGACGGCAACAGATGCAGAGGAAAGAAGTTGAAATGCTGGTCTGAGAAAAGATATCGAGCCTCATGGGTGAACAGAATCATGGGTTGAGTTAAGATGAAGGAGGTAGCAAGTTATATGCCTGGGCCCTAGGTCCATCAGCAGAAAATTAATATAAGCATCTGTGTGTTTCTGTTGGACTGTGGGTCCGAACCTTGAGGCTAGACTAGTAATTCTGGGCCAGAAACTTTTTACATTTTTTCAAACACTTGTTAATATTATTCATCCTTCTTGCTGCTCTCATCTCTGTATTGGTCTCTGTTCCTTTATCTCAGTCAAATTTCCTCACTCACATTTTCAATCTATTCATTACTTGAAAATTTTATATATCTATATAATACATGCTTATCATGCTCAGATTTCCTGAACTTTTACTTAAAGCCTTTCCACTTCCATGAATCCTCATCCCAGCAAGTTTCCCTCCTGTTATCATATTTTCTATTTATTAATTTATTTTTGTGGCCTACTGAGTTTAACAAAGTTGTTTTGGGGCATGGGTCAAAAACTAGCTGGTGGAGCATGAGCAACTGGCAACTGGTTATATCATTTAAAGACAATCAATTCTCTCTCTTTCTCTCTCTCTCTCTCTTTCTCTCTCTCTCTCTCTCTCTCTCTCTCTCTCTCTCTCTCTCTCTCTCTCTCTCTCTCTCTCTCTCTCTCTCTCTCTCTCTCTCTCTCTCTCTCTCTCTCTCTCTCCATTTACTTCTAAAGCTTTCCAGAAAGGCCTCATTAGGCCTTTCCCAATCATTTCTGAACTTTGGTAGGCTTATCCTGTGTAGTTCCTGTGCAGACAATTGTAGTTGCTGTGAATTTGAAATTTAGTGCACATTTCATACCTGGAAGATAGCTTTGAATGGCCTTGCTCCACATTGTTTGTCTCGATAAATACTTTCTTTGTTCCACTTATAAAAGCCTTTTGGATTTCAACCCTATTTTTCTTGAGCTGGAGGGTTTGGAATTTGGTTCTCTGATTGCTTTAGTTTAGGATCATTAGGAACAAACATGTCATCCCACAAATCTTAATTCCCATACAACAAGTATATAGAAACCAAAAATCTGTTTTCAGTGCATCTGTCATTCCAGGAGACTGTAGGCAATAATTTAAAGACATTGTGTTGCTATGTGTCACAGACCAGCAGATTCCTACTGATGGAAGGGGACAGAATGTTCCCTACCTTAGCTTACACTGTGCATAGCAACCACTGTGGGTTTTTTGAGGTCCTTTTGACCTTAGATAAGTTTACGTTAGGGTTTTTGCCTGTAAAATTCTAATTTGCAAAAATGAATCCTGGCTTTATTCAACAGAAAAAATACATTGCAATGATGTCATTGTATAGCTTAAAAATCAATGAAAACGTTGGAATACCAAGTTCTGAACACAGGCAGAGACCATAAGAAACTTGCTTGGAGTGGCTGGTTTGGATGTCTGTGCAACTGCCTTGGAAAACCAAACAAAGGACTGATGCCTTTGCCACTCATGTTGCTGGACTCCTACAGGCAGAATGTCTCCAGTGCAATTATTGATTTGACTATTTTGTTTTGCCTTTGCCATGTCTGAATATTCTATTTGCTATGTCCAGAACACATGGAGACTGAAAACCTGGACTGTAAGAAATCAGAACAGCCTCTACCATATCTCAGAATAATTTTTAATATTAATAATATCCATAGAACTATGAGCATTAAAGGCACATGAATCAACATCATTCTCACATCTATTGCAGTATAACATAGGTATGGATGATATATCTGTGGTTTCATTTGATTAATTGCAGAATACATGTTTTTGAGTATTTAGCAATCCAGGGTATCTAAGACCTGCCACTGCAAAAAGTGTTAAAATTAAGCTTCCTCCTATAAGGAGGAAATGTTAATAAATTATAGAATTCAAGAAGCTTAGAAATTTATGTCAAAACGGATGTTTTAGTTTTCAGGTCATAATCACTATAGTGATAGACAATTGTGCTTGGAATTTGGTGTAGGAATTCAATGGAAAGGTCCGTGCAGAGGGTTTTTGGATCTCAGTTGATATGTTTTAATTTTGGAACTGCAATATGGAAATATTTGAGTCAGTAATAAGTAAATGTTTAGTAGAGTACACATTCCTATATATAAGATATAAGTGACATGTGAAAAGGCCCAATGTGCTGTTCATGAAAGTGAAGAACATGGTGTTACATAGTGTACTATTCAGAATAATGGAGAGTCATGTTTTTAAAGTTTACTTTTGGTCTTTGTTACTACTGAGAAACTTCTACAAACATATATATGTAGATGAAACTGAACCCTATATCAAGTTTTATATCTAATCGAAACAACTGAAATATTTCATGTCCTAATGACCTATACCATGCCAAGAGATAAAACAGAAGTCTCACATGACTCTTCTACCACCAAAGAATAAAAATACAAATATTTCTGCTTAAAATGATGAAGTTACATCATGACAATTTTTCATTTATCAACATTCCCAAAATCCATTCATTACAACATAGAAGTTGCTTCACTCCCAAGAAATTAAATGGAACCAAAGAATCCATTTATATAGACTATTTTCTTTCTCTTTTCTTCTTCCTTCCTAGGCATGTTATTTATTTATTTACAGATATTTTTGGTATAATATGAATTTAAAAGGCCATCTCCCATCCTTTTAAACAAGCATCTGTCTCATGCTGAGGTAGGCTATTTAGAATTACCCTTAAAAAGGAGGAGGTGTTTATGTGTATTTGCATATTTACATCTTACATTTTCATTATATAATATGGTGATTTCCAATATGTTCTTATTTTACAATTCCACAAAAACTAGCTATGAGTATCCTAGGGAGTAGAATTGTGAGACGGTGGAAGGAGTTTGGGTAAATTAGATGCAGCACATGATAATTTAAACACTACAACTATGGAAGACACAGGTGCTCTGATGACATTGATCAGTCGGTATTTATGACACTCTGTGAAGGAAAGAGACAAGCATGAGGGGAATTTCTGAGTTATTTAAGTCTTTAAAGGTGTGAGGTGACATGTTCCAGGCAAAGGGAACAGCATATGTAGTCTTGGAGCCGGAAAGATCATGGTGTACATTAAAAGTTAAAGACGTCCCAAGAGAGGAATATAATGTGATTTGTCTGAAGAAATGAAAATGTTTGGACCACACAGGTATTTAGGTTTTGTTGAGGAGTTTAAAGTTGGTCCTAGGAGCACAAGAAAGCCATTGACAGATTTTAATTGCAGGGTTTTATTTTAATCTTAAATGATAGCTCTGGCTACAGAATAAAAGTCGGGTTGTGTAGGGACAACATACAGCATGAAACAGGCTACTGAGGGGTTGTAGTTTTTACACTGCGGGCACAGCAATGAGAGCGTGAATCTAGGAACCAAGGACAACAAGCCAATGGCTTAAAGATTAACTGGACAGGCGTGGCAGAAAAATTGAGTAAGACAAGAATGGCCTCCATATTCTGGCATCTGTGTGGATGATAATGACCATACTGAATTGTAGGATCTTGAGAAATTGTCTCATCGTCTGAAAACTACATTCTCTAGTTGTTGGAACTGAAATATTTGGACCATCTCATATTTAGCATATTTTACTTCTTTTTTATTAAAAATAATTAAAACATAGTTTCCTTTCCCCTTCTTTCTCCCTCCAACACCTCTCACTCTCCCTTGTTCCTTCTGAAATCTATAGCATCTTTTCCTTTATTAATATTACATATGTGTGTGAGTGCATGAATATATAAATACAGCCTACTGGATCTGTTTAGTGTTGCTTTTGTGTGTGTGTGTGTGTGTGTGTGTGTGTGTGTGTGTGTGTGTGTATACCTTCACAACAGCCCATCTGGAACCAGATAATCAATTGGGGGGCTCATGTGTCGGCAAGACTGATTCTCTCTCTCTCACTAATCTAATGTCGTCTGTAGTAGTTTGATAGGGCCCATGAAGTTTCTCCTTTCCATGTTGGCATGTCTACTGACATTGCTCAGGTCTTGTTAGGCAGTTACACTGTTAAGCTTCTATGACTGTAGCTTCCCTGTCGCTTCTAGGAGACACAATCTCACAATAAGTTTGCTTGTCCTCAGACACTCACAGTCTTTCTCTCTTCCATGGTGATTCTTGAGTCTTAGGTGCAGCATTTGAGTTGTAGATGTATCCATTGGGGCTGGACACCACATGATCAAGTCTTCTCTGCATGTTGACCAGTTGTAGTTTTCTGTAATTGTCCCTGTCTGCAGGAAGAGATGCTTCTCTGATGCAGGATGAGAGCTAAACATATCTGTGGGTATAAGAATACATTTTAGAATGTAGTTAAGAATTATGCTGGTCTTGAAAATTGGCAATAGCAGGTTCTTCTCTAAGATCCATGATCTCACTAGACCCAGTTATAATACATGTATGTGCCAAGACATTATTGCTACTACTTTTTGTTGCCTTCTTGAGGTTGAAGGCAAGTCTCTACTGCTGAAGACATTATATTCTTCAGACAGAGGACTTGGAGATTGGAGCTCTTTACAAGGTGAAAGTCTCATCTCCAAGGTGTAGCTTTTGTAGTACCAGACGATGCTATACAAGGTGCCAGTGGAGAGAAAAAAATCAATAGTCTCTCCCAGCTGTGATGTCTATGAACCACAAAGATGATAAACATGAAAAGGTATCTCTGAAGGTGCAAGAGTAGCACTTGTATTTTGGTCACAATCTGTTTTTAATTGTACTTGGGGCCCAATCAATGAGAGAAAAATCATTCCCAGTACTGTACAGTTAGCTAACACTTTTTGTTTTTTAAACATAGATTTATTAAATATAATTTAAGTATAATAAATTCCCTTAGTGTTAGTAAGTTTGAATAATGTTTTTAGTCATTTAACCACTGTCATAACCATGATGTAAAGCATTCACCAACCCATATTTGAGGTTTTGTTCTTTTGTTTTTCTTTTGTAGATTTTCATATAACCAATAGCTTCCTTCACTTAGAATCTTGCTCTTGAGAATAACCCATGAATGAACATTAACTTACATTCTCTCATGCTGAATAATTTTTCACTACAGTGATGTACAGAAATCTACATATCTGCTTTACCATCTGATGTCACTTCTGGTTTTATCTACATGAGTAAAAGCAGCATGATTACTCAAGGACACATCATTTTTAACATGTACACTTATTAACTTTTCTCTGGTAAGTATCTAGGAACTTAGTTTTTGAGTTGTACAGCAATATGTACTTAAAATGTTTTTAAATTTATTAAAATAGATTTTCCAAAGTGGCTTTTCAATATTGCTTTCATATGATATGTGTGAGAGTACAAGATTTTTTATATCCTAGCAAACATTTGGTATTGTAGACATTTCAAATAATTCGCCAGTGCTAACAGGTATAAAAAACTATTGTTTTCCTGGTTTTAATTAATATGTAACACACAACTATTCATACTAGTAATGGCAAATATCCATATTATCTCTCTCTATATATATGATACTACTTTGTCCTTGTTACAAGAATTGAGTCAGAGTAAATGTGGTATCTAAACTGATAAAACTTTAGGCTTTCTAAAAAATAAATGAAAGGGATCGTGCTTTCATATTGGAAATTGAAAATCACACGGACAAAATATAAAGACTAATAAACTAGAAGTTACCAACATTACTATATTTAAAATATTTCAAACTTCATGTCTACAGTTTCACATTGAGTCATCTTACCCTCACTCCACCTTGGGCTTATGGTTTCTGTCTTCTTACACATATAAAGCATATCTATTATATAAAGCATACCACTTTAATGCTTTTGTTGGCTTGTATTACTTCTATTGTGTCTGCATCTGTTTTTTAGCTAATTGACTTTTCTTTTTGTTATTAGGCCATAGTTATCAATTTTTTGCTTGCATAGCACATTTACTCAAGAATATTGAGTAAATTCATATTGCTCAAGAATGAAATTTTTCACATAGTTGCTATTTAAAAAAATCATTATTTCTTTAGATATGACAAACTTGTTCTAGTAGGCAGTTAAGTTATTTGGAAACAGATGGATCACATTGAGAAGACTTTAAGGCATTGCTAAGATGTTCATATACCAACCTTAGTGCCAAGGCTAACTTGGTCTAACTTCTAAGCAGATGCTTTTTTACAAACACTTCCTATACCCTGTGTATTATGAAGCCCCTCAACCCTAGTTCACACATGGCCTCAGAGTGCTGTAAGCTCTGAGGTTTCCAGTATTTTCTGTCTTTTCTACCCCAGCCAACGGGTAGTTACTTCGGATACTATGTACAAATCAGAGCACAGAGAGCTTCTAGAATTCCAAGCTCTGACATTTCTAGGATATGCTCACAGATTCTATGATATTTTGCCCATGAAAAATGCAACTCAATTCTTTTACGTGATGTTTTGGATTTAAATAATGTCTGATAGACTATGGGGAAATAATGGTCACTTTTTTTGTTCCATTATTCAAGTGCGAGGCTCCTATATTGGGTATACTCTTGTTTTCTCTTGAATAACACTTTTGTGGAGAACAAAGGCCTTCTGGTCTTGTCTTTTTCAATGACTATGGCCAGTGTCTGTAACCTATAGTTCAATTGCTTTCTTATAAGAAAATCTGAACCAAAAGTATCATAAGCCCTATCTTTAAAAAGACAATGTACAATACAAGCCTATACTTTTTAAAATATATGTGTTTCTGAGTTAATTTATTAAGTAGCAATATACAATGAGTACCTTTAAAAGTTCTAATACATTCCAAGTGAGCACTGCCATAAAAGAGGCTTAAATTCTGAGAATATCTTTGTAATTGGCCAGTGGGCATTGTAAAGAGCATCGAGGGTCTAAAGGGCCACAAATAAACCTTTAAGTTTTATTTTTTAAAATACCTACATTTAGCGAGTTTCTAGTGTGATACTGACATTTTCTATGTCCTTTGTCCAGGATTTTTGTTTACTTTTTGTATATGTTGCAAGCATTGTTTGTGTGTATATGCACATGTATTTTATGTACTGTGCTTGTGCATGTACTCATGCACACACCAAAAAAAAAAAAAAAAAAAAAAAAAAAAAAAAAAAAAAAAAAAAAAAAAAAAAAAAAAAAAAAAAAAAAAAAAAAAAAAAAACCAGAAGTTACCAGATATCTTCATCTATTTGTGACTGCCTTATTGTTTTGAGACAATAAGAAACCCACTATTTTGGCTATGCTGCCTGGCCAGTTAGTTTCAAGGATTCACAATGTTGGGTTACAGGTAGACATAACTATGCCTGGCCTTTTTACATGGGTGTTAGCTGAAATAGAAATTTATGTCTTCATGCTTGCATATCAAATGTTTATATCCACTGAGGCATGCCCCTTTTATCTAGATTTGACCAATGATACCATTATTTTGTAGTGATTGTTTAACATCAAACCAAGAAGTTAACATAATATAGTAGTAGAATTAAATAAACTACAAACCATTTCTGGTTTTCATCAGTGTGTGTGTGTGTGTGTGTGTGTGTGTGTGTGTGTGTGTGTGTGTGTAGTTCTATGACATTTTTCTTTTTGTTTTATTTTTAATATTTTTTGTATTGAGAATGACATGTACATAATAAGATGTGATCACATATTACATCATGTGGTTCTTTCCTGCCTTCGCCTTACTCCTTTTTGAACAGAAAATATTACAACTACCACCTCCTCTGTTATAGTATATGGGATAAATTGCTCCTTGAGTTTCTCCAGTGTACACAGAGGAAAGGGCCTGCATTTAATAATTCAAGGAGGGTTTTCATACACCTGGAAATTTGTTAGATGATGAGATTCTATACTAGTCAGAATTGATGAGCTCTGGGAACAGTAATACCCTGCCCTTAATAAATGAAATGAAGAGCAACAGTGTGATAACCTGTGTCAAATTTGGGCCTATCCACACATGAATACATATGTGCATGTGCACATACATGCATATATACATATTCCACAGACACTGCACAATATACATGCCAAAAAATAGGCTCAGTCTTTTAGGAGTCTTGGGAAGGGATGAATATAACTTCCCTGTGGAAAAAAAATACATACTTAAGACAAGAGAAAAACAAATTATTTAAAATATGCATTAAAAATTCTTTACTGTGTTTCCTTTTTAATGTGAGCTGAACATAGTAATTTCTTTGATACTCACAGAGTATTTATTGACTAAAGTTAGAAAATACTATGACTCCTTCTGTGGGCAACCTCTCTCTCAGACCACAAATATACGCCCAGCAACCCTATGGGGAATTTTATGTAGTGAGTTATGAGCACAGAAGCTATATTTCCAAATTAGTGTTCTGAAACTATACTCATGGCCAAGAGTTTGACTAGAATCTTTTTAGAGACTTCTAGCTAGTTAGATCCAGCCCAGTCACTCCTAGATCCCTTAGAAATTATCAACTGTAAATGTTTAATGGGTTTAAACTGTTACGATTGCTATTTCCCAATATAAATGGTGCATTTTCTTTTCTGGTATTGTGCTTTGTAAATTCTAGCTGCAGTATTTTGTGTTCTAGTCTTCGGGATGCTGTTTGATTCTTTCGTTCTCTGAATATCCACTTCCGGTTGGTGGGCTACAGCAACCACAGTGCTTATTCTGCCTGTTTCTTTCTCTCTTGAGTCACAACCGTAGCCTGCCTGTGGTTTACTGCCTGGAAACCCTTGTTTCACACCTTTTTTGCTTTCTTTTGCTTATTATTTTAAAACTTTCTTTGTGTAAAAGTGTGTGTGTGTGTGTGTGTGTGTGTGTGTGTGTGTGTGTGTGCGCGCGCGCGCGCGCAGGCACAGATGCACTCAGGTCTACTTGTCTGTGCACACATGTGTTAGAAGACAACTTCAAAAGTTGATTCTTTCCTTCTACCATTAGGATTCAAAGGGTTGAACTGTGGTTCTCGGGCTTGGTGGCACGTACCTTTCCTAAGCTGTCTTTCAGACCCCAACATCTTTGTTTACTAATTCCTTCAAGTCCGAGTTAAAATATGGTCCATATTTTTCTACCACGGCCAGAAACAGTTTAAGCTATGACCTCAGTTTTTTCTTCAATATTTTAAGTCTTGTTTTTTTTCCTTGAGAGGGGAGTATTTCATGTTAGCTTTGTGCTGTGAAAAGCCCAGTGCCAATGATGAAGAGAATAAGAGAATTTGGAGGCAGGGAAGCCAGCTCTGTATGTAGATCATCCAGGCTGTAAAATGTGAACACCTTGTGTGCAAACACAGTTATCTCTTCCCATGCTCCGGCTGAAGCATCTACCTCTCCTCCCCTTATCCTTGATCTGAGAACACCAAAGCAGTGCTTGGTTGATTCTAGTTACTGTCTGGTGAAATATGGAGCAACTTATCATAACTTACATATTTCCCATCTTTTTTTTTTTTCTTTCCTTGGAGGTTGCTGCTGTACATACACGCCACAGCCCTCTCCTTTCTTTTCTATTTTACCACACATACTTTCCTGAGTTCTAAATAAGATTAGTTCTTTCTTTCATACACATACACAAATCAAATCTACTTTCACTGATACTCATAAAACTCTGTTCTGGTTTGAGCACAGACATTTCCCACACACCATTTCTCTCTGACGTTTGTTTTGTTTCTCAGCCAAGCACATCAAGTTGGTGATGCAGATTCACTGCTAGAACTAATTCTGGATCAAGGAGTTGAAATTGGAATAGATAACATCTTGGACATTTCCTGAGGACTAGGACCATTATTTATTGTAGCTCATTAAATTAATCAGGATGCCTTGGAAAGATAGGCAAAAGAAATCATGGCTACCTTTTAAAACTTGGTAGTGCGGTAGGGGGAATAAATGGGGAGGTCATCTCAATGCAAACTATTTATAAAAGCATTTGACTCTTTACAAAATAAGCGATATTAGTGTTCAAATGGAAAGAAGCAGAGCTGGTTGAAATGCTGGTAATTATTACTGAAATAATTAATTTATCACTTCATTAAGAGCTAGTAGGGGGTTTCTAAGAGCAGGAAATAACTAAATTAAGGATAGAAATTTGACATTGGCACTACTTGACTTTTTGGCATATTTAACTTAAAAATACATTTCAAATATATTCCAATAATTATATATAATTTAATATGCATTTCTCTTAGATTTTTACTTTGATAAAATATGAGATAAATATCTTATCCTATTATTTTATAATATGTTACTGCAAAAACCTGTAAGATATATCTTAAGACCTGTATGCTAGTGGACCCAGCCTCCATCTCCGTACAGTCCTTCAGCATCAACCTTCCTGGCTCTCATTCTTTGCTTTAATTCTGTATAAGTGAGTTTTTGCAAAGAAGTAACAGGTTCCTAAGTGCACCTCTGAGAACTCACATCCTAGTTACTCCATTTTAGAAATTTTTAGGGTAAAGTTGAGGCCGTGGTAGTAAACTCATCTAGATTGTGTTTTCACTGTGGCCTACCCAAGTATTCCAGAACCAAGCTTATTCAGACAATAGAAATAGATTACCTTTGAAATAAGATCTTCTGCCTTCATTAAAGGCAAAGTAACCTTGGGAAGGTAAAACAGTAAAGGATGTGGAAAGCCACTCCAAGAGGTAGATTTATTTATTTTTAATTTTTTTTTAAGTGCATTGGCATTAACTCTTGGTGCCTGGGCTGTGTAGAGGATTGAAATAGCCGGGATGGATTAATCACCCTTGGGTCTTTAAGTTTCATTGTGACTATGAGAGAGTTGTGTGCTGCAACAAAGAGGAATGTTTGAGAACCAAGAGGAGAGAAACATCATGTATGCACACACAAACAAAGGAGGCAAGGTATTCTCACCTGGTCTGAGAGTTTTAGAATACAATTCTTCACATTGATCTCCTTACTGTGGAAAGGAGGAAGAGGAGGGGGAGAGGGAGGAGGAGGAGGGAAGGGGAGGAGGAGAGAAACACTGATGAATAAGGAGTTAAGAAAAGGTAGCATAGAAGGCCCTGAAAACTCTGATGTGATGTCTGTTGTTACTGTCCTGGCAACCTGTTTGGTATGCTCCTTGAGAGATTTTATTACCTCTAGGGTTGGAATGTTCTGAGACATTGAGTAGACAAATAAAAATCTGGTACTCACGCTGCAGCTCAGTCCTTAAGTCTGCACTAAGTTTTGCTTTGTTAGGCAGATAGTAGCAAAATTGGACAGAAGAGGAGCCTGAGAAGGTGGGATGGGAAGGGGAAAGCCCCTACCTGCAGTTACCTAAACCACGGCCGCTCCCAACCCGGCAGAAGGTGGGGGGATGCAAATTAGGTCTTTCTAAATGGCCAATCAGGAGTCAGGTGAGAGAATTTAGGTCCCAACACCATCCTTGCCGAGCCTAGGAACACGTGTGCGGTGTTCTGGGACCTTTGTCCTGCAAGGTCAAGCTTGGTGTGTACCCATGGGTCCCTGATTCTGGTCTGACCATCCTGATTCTCCCCACCCTCCACACACACTCCTTTGAGGAGCGCGCGCTCTCTCCCCCCATCCCCCAGCCAGCCCTCTCCTCTCCACGGCGTCCCAGGGAGTGTGCTGAGCTCTGTTAAGGCCAGCTGTCCAAATCCGGACGCCGGCCTCGCTCTTTGCCGGTACCGGCGGCGAGCCTCGACTGGAACTGCACTACTCTGCCTGTCCCGAGACTGCCCGGCCCTCCCCGTGTCTCCTGGCTCTCGGTGGACTGCGGGACTGTCCCGCGGGGCTCCCGCTCTGACCCGCCGGGCCTGGAAACTCCTGCACAGTCTCCAGCACAGCAAGTCGACTCATCACCTAATTCGCCAGGGAGCTGGAGCGCAGAGAGCCCCGGCACTGCCGGCTGCTCCTCCCCACCCCAGCCCCGCCCGGGCTCGGGGAGTCACACAGCTTGCCCCCTCCCGCCCCCCACCCCTGGCAGACAAAGGGCTTGGGCACAGTCGCCGCCTGGCCGCCCGCGCTCCGGGGAGGCGGCTGCGTGCGTTGTGGATCCCGCCGGAGGCGCGCACTGGGAAGATGGGCCGCGAGATGCGCCTGACTCGCATCTGCTGCTGCTGCTGCCTCCTTTACCAGCTGGGCTTCCTGTCGCATGGAACCATCTCAGGTACGTTCTTGAGTGACTTTCTAGTTTCCTCTCCTCCTCCTTGGCCAGTGCGGACCGAGGACACATGAGAAGGCAGAACTGGTGCACTCCGGTGCGTGTTGAGCACACTTCTGTGGATAGCAGGGAAACAGCTTGCCGGGCAGATGAGCAGGTCAGGGTCCCAGGGGAAGCGCACTTCTCTGGGTCTCATTTTAGCATCAGTAAAATGATCAGCTCCCCCAACTCCACCCCCCAAGTGAGGATTCAGAGTTGTGTTTACCGTACCTGGAGAAAACCCAGCTAGCATGCTATGTGTTACTTTTGAGATTATGTTGGAGTTCGTATCGGTTTCAGTTAGTATGTGCTAAAATATTATCGCCACACTTTTATTTTGAAAATGTCGAAGTCTGTAAGACTTCGGGTCATGTAGGAACTAGAAGGGTGGTCTCCCGCGCGTTCGTGCAATCGCATGCTATCTGTACCGACCGTGGGCCCGAATGCTTTCGTGCGTGGAACTGTGGAATTTTAAGCCCCGCGCCTATCTGTCTGCCTCATCCGCAGGGCTGCAGCTCACACCCGACCTGGAAGACTGGGAAGTCGTGTTTCCTGCACTCTGGCGCAGGGAGTCGCTGGACGCAGCGGGAGGCAGCGGGGGTAGCGGAGACCCGGGCTGGGGGCGCAGTGCTGGGGGCGGCGGCCGGCCGCAGGCTGCGGGCAGCTCTCGGGAAGTGCGCTCGGTGGCCCAGGCGCCGCTGGAAGAAGCCACCGGAGGCCAGTCAGAGTCCTGGTTCGAGTCTACCCCTCAGCCAGGTGGTGAGGACGAGGAGGAACTCGAATCTCAGGAGCTACCTCGGGGATCTAGTGGAGATACTACCCTGTCCTCTGGTGCTGCTGCCTCGTGGCGGCCGTCTTCGCCCCCGCAACCGCCCTCGTCCCTGCCCCCGGCCCAGCAAGAGGAACCCGGCTCAGAGGAGGTGCTGCTGAGGATCCCAGCCCTCTCCCGGGACCTGTACCTGCTGCTCCGGAGAGATGGCCGCTTCCTGGCGCAGCGCTTCGCGGTGGAGCAGTGGCCAAATCCGGGTCCAGATCCCACTCGGGCAGAGGCTGACCATAGCCCTCCCACGCCGCCAGATGCCGCCTGCTTTTATACCGGGACGGTGCTACGCTACCCTGGCTCTCTGGCCTCTTTCAGCACCTGTGGAGGTGGCCTGGTAAGCGCTCTCTTTTTCCCCAGCTTCCCGTTTCATTCCTTATTTAATACATCAGGCTGAGTTGTATGCACCTCCTCTTCCATTCTTTCAAGTCTTTCTCTGAACTTACTTTGACACTCAGGTGTCTACACTAAGCACTTCTAAAGGAACGCCTCCAGGGCAGTCCAGTGAACCAGCGGTCCTACTGCACACAAGGAGTTTAGCTTTCCACTGACCTGTAAATTTCTTTGGGATTCTGCCTTCTAATTTTTGTAAGTAGTTCAATATCCTTCTCTTTTTTGAGAACACACATCCACCATGTGGTGTCTTTGAGCAGTTTGAAATTTGCTCCACGTTGGCTGAATCCTTTCTGTGTTTGCCCTCACCCTCAGTTCATCATCCATTGCTTTACAGTTTTTGATTCTTTGCTTTGAGTGTCTTAGTACAGAGTGGTCAGAACAGTTCTCTGACAGGTGTTTGGAATCCATCCACATACACAGCATTCATTCTAGATAAACCTATTGCAAAGGTAACAATCTAAAGGTTTGTACAGGGCAATCCTGGAATCCCACCAGCAGAGGGCTAGGGCTTAACTCTTTATGTATGTATGTATGTATGTATGTATGTATGTATGTATGTATGTATGTATGCATGTGTTATACATGCTATTTGAGAATAGTTTCCTTCCCAGTCCTGAAATCCCACCAGCAGAGGGCTAGGGTCTAGCATGCACTTATCTATCTATCTATCTATCTATCTATCTATCTATTTATTTATTTATACATTCATTCTTTTTTATAATAATCCCCTTCCTTCTCTAGACTCCACAATGGAAAGTATCAAGGTGGAATGCTTTCCCAAGACCCTTGTTGAGAACGTCAAAGCCGCTTTTTATTTTATTTTATTTTATTTTATTTTTTAAGTCCATGTCCATTACTTGGCTTTTCTCTCTGTTTTGATCTCATTGGATTTCATAAGCTGGTCTTTACTTTGTGTAGGTATAAAAATATAGACGACAAATTTGACTATTTTAATGAATGTGGTCATTTTGGTGGCAGTAACTGTATTTACCTAATTTTCCTACTGTAACCCGTATAACCTCTACTATTATTATAAAGCAGAAGTCATGGAAAACCCTCCTGTAAACTGTTATTGCTCCTCAGAGGGAGCCATTGGTGGGTATAAGGACTAGAATAAAATCAATTTGATGCCATGGAGGAAAATCCAATGGTAATAGATGACATTCAAAACCACCCAAAGGCATGGAATGAAAATTAAAAAAAAAAAAAAAAAAAAAAAAAAAAAAAAAAAAAAAAAAAAAAAAAAAAAAAAAAAAAAAAAAAAAAAAAAAAAAAAAAAAAAAAAAAAAAAAAAAAAAAAAAAAAAAAAAAAAAAAAAAAAAAAAAAAAAAAAAAAAAAAAAAAAAAAAAAAAAAAAAAAAAAAAA